>ML777461.1:579626-648214 GCA_009831015.1 Picea engelmannii | reverse complement strand
CCCTCTACTTTAACTGTAATCTATCTATTCTAATTAAGCAGGGTAACTAACTATATTAACAAAGCAAAGTTCATGCCGATTCTAAGTTATGTTCAAATAAAAAACTGGAAGCCAAACAAACCACACTCATACTCTAAACCCTACAGGCATCAGTTATGCATTCAATACTCAGCAACGTCAAAGATAATAGTACGCTGGAACGATTTAGTTGAGGAATAAATGAACACAACTTTGAACGAGTCAATTTTGAAACTTTAAACTATCGTGTAAGCAAACACTAACACACTGCAATGAACTAAAGCTATGATAAAATAAAGCTAAATCTATGAACATTAAGCTACCTCGTATGCAAGTTCTAAAACGCTGAAATGAACTAAATCTAAAACAGAGTAACACAGCAACTTGCACCGGTTTGGCGGGCCCAACCAAACAGTACAAACGCCGGAGGAAAGAACCATAACTAACTACAACATTCTATGCAAACATTGTATAATCTTTACGCTCCATTAACTCAAAAGAGAATACTTCAAATCATATATCAGTCGAATAACATAACGTAACAAAAGTTTGTATTCAAAAACATGTGTCCACGGTGTAACATAATCCAACAACCCGTTCTCAGGAGTGATCCCGGGTTTTTATATCCCTGTTTTCATAACAGTCTTAAAGCAACAGTTCATAAAACAAACGGATCCCCCCGATCCGAAAATAGTCTTGGAATCAAGTTAAAAACGTACTTCAAATCTTCGTGACACGTAGTGTCACGAAGTGTGAACGATGAAGAATCACGACCCAATTTTATCATTATGCCTTCGAGCACCCTGTGGCGATGACTCCAGCTGTCATGCGAATCCCTCTGTCTCCCATTCGGACCATAACGCACAGATCTTGAGCGGCTCCATTGGTGTCTCCACGGGTACGAGCTGGTACCTGGTACCAACATCCTGTTCCAAAAATAGAAGTGGTACCTAACCCAAGCGACATTAGTCCCAATATCAATTTAAAGCATTAAAGTGCATAAAAATAGCTTGAAATGCAACGATACCTTAAGTAACCCCATTGAATGGTAGGGAGATGTTAATTATGTCAAAACGGGGCCAAAAGGATGGTACTGGCATATAAATGGAGGTCTGTGGAATATAATATAGTAAAAAAAACATGATCAAAACCGGAGACCAACAGATCTCACTGACAAAGAAATAAACCCAACCTCTACCTAAGAGAGGACTTTTGTTAACAAGACCCCCGGTAACAAAAACATAACTAGGTCCTGATAAAGAAGGAGGAGATCTATAAAACCTGTAATGGACGATCAAAAAAATATCTAACGAGATTGTAGATATTAAAAAGAGTGTTGTGGAGGGAAACCAAAATAAAATACCTTATAAACCCTTTTTTAAAAGAAATCCACCTTTCAAATCTATAGAACCTCCCCCAACTAACCTAAACATTGACTTAGAAACTGTAGCATCTGACTCTTTTTGTACATACCACCAAGATAATCATTCATAAATGGAATGCCCTCAATGGGTGCACGCTATGAATTTAATGGCTAACCAATTCCTAGATCAATTCTCCCTAACCGAACAACCCAATGGCTTGGCAATAAACACCATTGATCAGGAAATTCATAATCCACCAGAAGAGATAGCCATGTTGTTATGGGATTCCAACCACATGATGCCTTTCAATGTCACCACTGAAGTACAGGAACCTCCCGCTAAAGTCCTAGCTGTGTAGATGTGAGGTAGAAGTCAACCGGTCCAAAGTAATCCCACCACTACTCAGTTATCTAGAGGGAATTACGTGACTGATCGCCCAAAGCCATTATTTTCTTCTCAAAAGAATCCCACCAACACACACACAAACAAGAATATCCTAAGATAGACTATAGTTTAGTGGAGGACCTAAGAATATGAAGGCTAATGTGTCCATCATGGACATGTGTAGGATTCCCCAACAAAAGTGTTTTCTTTTACAGGTATTAAAATCAATAGAAGCCCCTATGACAAGCATTGACCTAGGTGAGGTCCCATACCCCACATATTTAAAAAATAAACCGATTGTGAATACTTTATCTTTATTCAAAAGGGGAAATCCTTTTATTCCTCCTTTACTTTTAACATTTGAAGTCTTTAACAAAACCTACATAATTGCCTAGTCGATTTAGGGGCATCCTCCAACGTCATGCCATTGTCAATCTACAAGAAATTGAACGCAACCCCACTCAAAAGTGATAAACACGTTATACAACTAGATAGGACTTAGGTGAAGGTTATTGGGGAACTTAAATATGTCAGTATCAGAATGGATACACACCCAAAAAATTTCAGGTAATTGACATAATCATAGTAGACATCCCAGAGGCCTATGGAATGTTACTTAGCCAAGATTGGTCTGAGAAATTAAATGGATAATTTAGTACAGACTGGGATCACCTTTGGTTTCCATTAAAAGGACATACAAACATGATTAGGATCGATAGGGAAATATATCTCAAACAAATTGTTACCAATTTAGAAACTCTCAACGAACCCTCGTCGACAAATTTCCCTGTGTTAGGAAACTACTCCTATGATTATGATTTCGACAATTTTTCCCCTCGTCTGATGTACCTCTCAATCAAAACTCCAAAATGAAATTTTAGGTAAATATACTGGTAGCCGCAGAATAAATACTCTTCTGTCAGGATCCTTTATCGGGAGATGCAGACAAGGAAGATGAAGGTGAGAAAATAACTAGGCATGAAGAAGTTACTAATTTTTCCTCACAAGTTTGGACACTGTACTTTGATGGGTATAAATCGCAAGAACGGTTGGGAGAAGGATGTATTCTCATTGAACCAAAGGGGAAGCATAACTTCTTATCCTATAGATTAGAATTTAAATGCACCAATAACACTGCTGAATATTAAGCTCTAGTTCAGGGACCGAAGAAATCCATAGAATTAAACATTAAGAAATTGAAAGTTTTTGGAGACTTTGAAATTATTGTTAGGCAAGTGAAGAATATTATCCATTGAAATTCACCTCATTTGAGAAATTACTAGCAAGAGATACACTGGCTAATAGACAATTTTGAGGCCTTCAACATTACTGCTATTCCCATGAAACAAAATACTCTTGCTGATTCCTTAGCCACCGCAGCCTCGAGATTATCTCATTTAGAAGATTATCAAGCCTCTAGGTTCACAGTGGAACTGCTCTACAAACCGTTAGTGCCTAACAACATTTCTAACTGGAAAGTATTTGAAGGGGATGAACAGATTGTAGATTTCATGAATAACCAAGATAATTTTAAGGATTTGGCCATTGATGACGAAATATTCCAGGAACTACTCACATAATCAAATCTCCACGAACAAAAGAAGGGAACAGATCACTCTGATAATAAACCAAAGTTTCACACGATACCGAAAGGGGTGGCCAATTTGGACAAACTTTTTTACCTAAGGGAAATATTTAGGGGGCCAAAGAATGGAAAACCATGGAGATCATGTCCTATATACGAGACTATAAACCTAGGAACCGCTGAAAACCCCAAGAATATAAATCTAGGTAAAATAGTGTCCAAAGAAGTCATGAAATCTTATCTCAAATTTTTTAAAGAATATAAAGATGTCTTTGCATGGTCCTATTGAGAATTAAAAACTTATGACACTCGCATTATCCAACACACAATCCCACTAAAATATAGAGTAAAACCCTTCCAACAAAAACTTAGGAATTATCACCCATCTCTGGAACCTTTGATGTTACAAGAGCTGAAGAAATTGTTAGATGCCAATATTATCTTTCAGGTTAGACACTCTGCCTGGGTAGCCAATTTGGTTCTTGTTAGGAAAAGTTCTGTGGAGGTTCACCTGTATGTGGATTTCATAAACCTTAACAGAGAATTAGAAAAATATAACTATCCAGTCCCACCCATGGAACAACTCCTACAAACAGTATCCGAATTTGAAATATTTTCCCTCCTAGATTGTTTCTCGGGATATAACCAGGTCCTGGTTTCAGAAGATGATCGATTAAAAACTACCTTCTGAACCAAGTTGGGAACCTTTTCTTATAAACGTATGCCCTTTGGGTTGATTAATGCAGGAGAAACCTTCCAGAGGGCCATGGACATAGATTTTCGGGGATTGATTAACAAGTGTGTGGTAGTCTATTTAGATGACGTAACAATATACTCAAAAGACAAGGAAGACCACATTCAACATTTTAATTATATTTTTGAAAGGTGTGGGAAATATGGAATATCTTTGAACCCCAAGAAAACCATATTTGGTGTAGAGGAAGGAAAATTATTAGGTCACATCATATCTCAAGGAGGAATTAACATCGACCCTTAGCGGATTAAAGAAATAGCTCAACTTCCTTTGCCTCACAATAAAAAGGCCATGCAATCTTTTTTTGGGAAGATCAATTTTGTGAGAAAGTTTACTCCTAACTTCGCTGAAACTGTTAAGCCTTTACAAAAAATGAATCGCAAAGATGCAGAGTTTAAATGGGATGAAGAAATGAGAGGATCTTTTAATAACATCAAGACTCCAATATCCCAAGCACCAGTGCTAGGAAGCCCTAACTTTAGAAATGATTTTTTCCTTTATAAATTTGCTTCTGACCAATCCTTGGATGCAGTACTTACCCAAAAGGATGATAAAAACAATGAGGAAAAATTATCCTTTATGAGAACAACCCTTCAAGGAACTGAACTAAACTACCCTTCTATATACAAACATGCTTACACAATATATAAAGCAGTCAAGCATCCTATATCCCGAAGAATCACACCAAAGTCATAGTCCCTCACCCCATAGTCAGATCTTTATTTACCCAATAGGAAATGGAGGAAAGGAGGGGAAATTGGATGGAAATCATTCAGGAATTTGATCTAGACATAAAACCTGCCAAAATAGTCAAAGGAAAAGGATTATGTAAACTAGATGTTGAGGCCCAAGATCTGATTAATGAAGAAGACCCCGGTTGGGAAAAAGAGCTATCATTATGGTGTGACGAAGCCCTATACATACCTCTCGGGAGAGAATCCTGGTATGGAAACCTTTTTTATCTCCTGCATCATAGGTCTTATCCCAAAAATCTAAACCCTAGAGAAAGGAGAGCCCTCAGGTTAAAATCCACTCAATATCACCTCATAAATTTTGTGCTTTTCCGTGTAAACTATGATGGAGTACTTCTTATATGTATTGAATAGGATGATGCAGAAAAGGTAATGAGATAACTCCACGACAACCCAAGAGGTGGAAATTTTGTAGGAGAGACCACGACTCATAAAATACTAAGGGTTGGTTATTTTTGTCCCATTCTTTTCATGGATTCTCACTCATATTCCAGGAAATGTAAAACTTGTCAAGTGAGTGCTGGTAGGGAAAAGAGAGCAGCCATTCCACTCCATCCAATGCCTATATCCATACCATTCAAGTAGTGGGGAATAAATGTCATAGGAAAAATTACTCCCAATTATTCGAAACAACATAAATATATCTTGACTGCTACAGACTATTTTACAAGATGGATGGAGGCTATCCCTCTCACGCACATTAATGAAAAGGTAGTAATACAATTTCTAGAACAACAACTGATAACGAGGTTTGGACTACCCTCCGTCCTTGTTTTTGACAATGCTGCCTACTTTTCTTCCATATGCTTGAATTAATTATCTCTTGACAAGGGGATCATAATAAGATACTCTGCAAACTATTATTCGCAAGGGAATGGGGTAGCAGAGTCAACTAACAAACACCTGGTAATAATTTCAAAAAAGACAATTATTGAAAATTAGAGGAATTAGCATAATTCACTTCATAACACCCTATGGGCTGATAGAGTAACACCTAAATAAGACATAGGAAACTCTCCATAATTTTTGGTATATGGGAAAGAATCCAGTCTGCCAAACAGATTGTATCTTCCATCTTTACAGCTTGCCCAAGCATCAAGAGGTCAGCCCTCATCCGCTCTACAACAAAGAATTGATATCCTTCTCATGCTAGACGAAGAAAGAGAAAAATATAAGGCTAAGTTTACCACTCATCAACAGACAGTTAAAAGACGGTTTGAAAAACATAAGGACAAAGAATTTTTTTTTGAAGTAGGGGACTTAGTTTTTAAACGGGATAAAGCGAACGAATCTAAAGGAAAACAATCGAAATTTCAAAATCTCTTGCTCAAACCTTTCTAGGTATTCGAGAAAATTGGGGCAGGCACATGCCGGTTGCAATATCTGAGGGGGGAACCCAACAAACTCCCAGTGAATGGCCAAGCCTTAAAACAATACTTCTCTTAAAAAACAAAAATGTGTCTTTTTATTTTTTGTTTAAGTTTCTTTTAGCATATATTTCGATCAGGATAAGTGTGTAGGTTTAGGGTAGGCCGATTGCAAACTCCTCTTTATTTTTTTTTCTTGTTATATTCTTGTAATTAAGTTGTGTTCTGTAAAGTAGTGGTTGAATTTAATAAATATGGTGAATAAGACTCTGCTCCTAACCTACAATTACATGCAACATAAGAGACGTTGGGAAAATACAATTTTTCAAAGGAGATCTATATCTTATATTTTCAAGCGTACTACCTTTGTAAGTGATGAAATATTTTCCTGGTGGTCTGGTAAAGCCCAAAGGTAAATATGTATAGTTGGAAAGGATCACGTGTACCTCTAGACAGAGCTAGGAAGGGATTCACCTTAATAGTTTCTCCTTGAAAATAAAAAACGTCCTCCTCTCAGACTCACTCATGGAATTTCTTCCAGAAGAAAATGATCTATATTACAAGGAGCACAAAGTCTGAGAGGGTATGCAGATAACTCTACCAGGGATATGGATTCTTTCTAGCAGTGGAGCAAGGTCTGTGATGTTGGTTGAATCCACTGGGGTTGTGGATGCTTGCTAGTACCAGAGAAACACCGTAGTGAGGGAGTAATAATAACTAAAAATGGCCTCAAGCCAATGGATGCCTTACCCGACTCTTTTCAAATAAGGGCGTGGGTCATGGACAAGAGGAACGAAGGTGGAAAAGGGGTTGAACCCCATAGGCAGATCTAGATTCATGAACCTAGGAAGTTGTGTATGCATTGATAGGAAATACTCCATTGAATGCAAAGCCAGATAGTTTCTCAACCAACTTATGCACAATCTAAGCCTGAAGGAAGCAGAAAAGAATTTTTTTTTCCTAGAGAATCACCATTTGTTGAGCGCTCAACACACACTAAAATATTTGTGATAATTTTCTCTTTTGGGTACCACTTTGTTTTTTTCCTCTCTTTCTGAATTGAGTCAGTTGTGTAGGGATCATTAAGTTTTTGTTCCTATGTTTCATCATTGATCACATTTGGATTAGTTTGGATTTGTTGAATAGATTAACTTCTCTTCTAAAGTAGGATTCACATTTTTAACTAAGTATACACAACTAAAATTTTGACCCATGAACCTATTATCGGCATTGGCGCGATCTGCACAGTAAAATCGACCACATGACAAAGACAAGTGTCGATCATTGATGTATCATCGACATCGAGAGAATGGAAGAGTGGGTGAACCGATCAATGATTATGTCTTGCGAAGAAGTTGTAAAAATATCATCGATACACCATCGACATTGGGGAAGTACGAAAAGGAAAACGCTAACATCAACACGCCTAATGAACATCCGATCTCCAATCATCGATACATTCAGGGTTGGTGATATCTGAATTAAACCTTAAATTGCGGAATTTTTTTACTTCGACACACGACCCATCGACGATCTTCGATCGATAATACATTTTTAGCATCGGTGAACTCCGAGGGATGAAATCACGAAACAATGACCATAGAGACTCACCGATCATCGATCCTCAACATGTTGTCGACATCGGTAGGATAGGATGAGGTTCCTAGGGCCATGTCTAAAGAAAATACCTAATTTTGAAGAAATTTTTTAACAGAGGATCCAAAATCAAACTCCATGTGTCATGATCGCCCTTCCAGATTAGCATTGTATGGCAGTCCAGGTTGGCCTCAAATCTTTCGCTAAAAAAGGTATTAACGAACGTTGTCTAAGAAAAACACTGACTCTGATGCACTTGTTTAAACTGAAAGACATATATGACATCGACGGTATAATGGGACACCTTCGACGAAAAATAAGATCATATTTTGTTATTTAATAGGCCAATTAATGTTTTGATCAACACATGCTACTATCCCGCATGCCGAACAAATAATAGGAGTTTGAAACCACCAATGAACTACATAGTACCCTAGTCTTGCACTTCCAACTTGTGATTGCATTTAATCCCGAGCATGATTAAGATCTTGGTGATGGATGTGCAGACCACATTTACGCCATGAATTCAAGAACTGGCGTGACAAGGTAAGTATGCTCTATGTTTAAATTGTAAATACAAATTCAAATGCAACATTTTGTACACAAGTATTTCATTCCCGGAGAAGTCGAAGGAGCGAGAAATCATTTCAATATCTCACAGTCGATTTTCAGAATTCTAAAGCAGGGTAATCTTGTGCGAAGAGGAGGTATGAATCATCCGTATCATTTCAACAGTCGCAATTGTCTATATTTCAGTATCATTTATGTTGAAACATAAATATTATTTTTTTAAAATCTTTTTAAGTTATGGAGTCGCCCTTTATTTAAAAAATAAAAATAAAAAAAATCAAAGCACTAAGACAACTTCCAAAGTATTGTGTTTCGGGGTTTCACGATACAAACAGTTAGACATAAAGTGAACTCTGAAATCCTGATGTGCGAAGTCGCGAAATTAGTTTAAAATTAAACCGAGTTAATTAAAATGATTATAAATGCTTAACGTTAATTAAAACTTGTCGTAATATCGCGTTTCAGAAATCTTGCCTCGAACAATGAACTCCAAATCCCGATATACAAAGTCACGATACCATTATTTAATTACGATTAATTAAAAAAAAGTTAAACTTGCTTAATATAAATTTAAACCAGTCGTAATTTCAGGAATCAGGAATCTATCATTCATCACGCCCAAAAAGACCTGAAGTATGAAGTCCCGAAAGTATTAAGTTCTTAAGAATGATTAATTTAAAATCTAAACAAAATTTAACGATATAAAATGATATTTCGCACCTTCGCGTTTCAA
Source organism: Picea engelmannii (assembly GCA_009831015.1). Lineage (NCBI taxonomy): Eukaryota > Viridiplantae > Streptophyta > Pinopsida > Pinales > Pinaceae > Picea > Picea engelmannii. The sequence goes on along the minus strand of ML777461.1, from coordinate 639,091 downwards.
GATTTTTCAATGTTGTTACATCCAAAACTCCCGGTCACGAATCGCCGATATCGGGCAACATTTATTATGGATTAACATAAATATTTTATAGCATAAGGTGTGTATCCCCAATTGTACCCTCCTCATTAAAACAAATAAATTCATCGTCCATAGTAGCACGCTCAAATTAAGGCAGACTGAGAGTGAATAAAAGCTTTTATTTTTAAATTTCATTTTCACTTTTAGCAAAGTCGTAAGTTTTACTCAAGAAAAGCTTACGCATTCTCCTATGTAACAGGTATTCGCCTTTCATTACAGGCATAATGGCACCCAGGAAAACATTGAAGAAGAGAAATGACGCTGGTGAAGGCTCAAATCCAAACTCATACGTTCTTTTTGATACCACGCCACATGTTGTGGATTCAATTAGGTCCTGGATGCAACTTTTTGAAATCTTGGAGTGTGAGGTCATAAATTGCCCAAATGATTCTATAGATGAAACGATTGATAAGCTCGGAACTAAACTCAGAGTTATAGAAGAGTCTAAGCTCCATAAAATAGCTACACGGTTGAAGCTCGTGCCATACAATGACATGATAATCTAGGCTTTGGAGAACACCGATGTGCGGACCAGGAGCATTATAAATCACCAAAAGGCCGTTGTCGGCTCTTTCAAGCCAGCGCACATCCAAGTAATGTACAAGCTATCCCTTGACTCTAAATATATTTATAATGTTGCATTCGTAGAAAACTTTCAACAAAAAGAATGTGCAGAATGTGACCAAACCTACCCTGATATAGTTAAAACATGGTGGGGAATTCCAGCGAAATTCAAAGCTAATTCTCATGGTGTTTATGCCATCGCATCATTAAATGAAAATATGGTCTATGTAGTCTTGTTTCTATGTAGAATTTTTGGAAAGAAAATCCCTACTCATTTCCCGGTGGAATGGGTATCAATTATGCATGAAGTAGCCGAAGTTTTCACTTTCGACTGGGCTAAGGTTCTGTCAGATAACCTAACCAAAGAAGTTACTGAGTACCAAATGGAGAAGTCAAAAGGCCAACCGACATATTTTTATATTTCTGGGTATGTCATGGATTCCATCTGTTATATGACTCCATTTCCATTGATGAATTGGAGCTGGAACCCAACCTGTGCAGAACCTATCCATTTTTATCATTCTAAACTATGGGAAGAAAAGGTAAAATATTTCTTTTATGAAATCTGTCATGATGTAGTGATTCTTGTTCATAAAACATTGTATGGTTATCCACCCCCTCAGATTTCAGAGCAAATTATGGGAAACCTTAAAACAATTGTAGATTGGTTTATTGAATAAAATTTCTCTTATATCAAAGTTTTGGGATGCTCAATTCCCCCTCATGCTCTCCCAAAGTTTCTACCTGATAGACTAGTGTGCAGAGAAGTGGCTTACCAAATTATAATATGAGGCATCGACAAAGAGATAAAAGAAGATCAGAAGAAATTATGGCCAGATTTTCCTCTACAGGTTGGAAGGTTTTCATTGCTAAATTTTGGCCATTCCAAAGTAGAAGTTGTAGCATTAAAGGATGTTAAACCGGTGGACGTTGAGTTCAGAAGGCATGATCCATATCAAATTGTGGTAAATCACCTAGCTCAATGCAATATGAAAACATATGATCATGAATATTCCCCCTGTGATGACATATTCAAAGGAATCAGAGCTTATGAGGAGGTATTAGACAGAGTCCAAGCATTACCCCCTGACCTATAGGCCAAATTTTTCACTTTCCAAAAACATAGACGAAGTGGGTTTCCCAAGATACTACAAGGAGAATCGATAATCACTCCTCCAGAACAAGGAATTATACCTCCAGGTTTTGAACCAAATTCCTCTGGTAAACAGACTACTGAGGAAACCCCAAAGAATCCTGAAGTGTCCTCACAAGGATTAGAAACTTCGCAGGCAGAACATCCAGAGTCTGAAACAGAGTTTAAATCTGAGACACTTCTAAAACATGATCAAATGATACTCCCTTTATCGTCAACTACTCCTGCTGATACCTCTAGAACAACAGAAGGACCACAATTCACAGAGTTAGGCAGTCCTATTACAACATTAACCCCTTTACAGTCAAGTTTTGGGACTCCCAGTATCAAAGTTATATACGTAAGCGATCTTACCCCGATCCATATTGAAGAAATACCTCCCTCCAACTTCTTTTTCAGTAAGAAGAGGAAAGTTGTGGTGAAAAAATAAATGCACCTGAAAGAAGGTACAATGGTAAAAAAGAACAAAGTATTATTAGATGGGCAAAATTTGGAAGATGAATATTTTGCTACAGAGGTGGTAGGCTCTTTGGGAGCTTTTGCAACGACCAACTTATTTTTTGTTGATAATCTGAAAGAAACGTTGAGGCAGAGGAATCAGATGATAAGTCATATGTGAGATCAAATAAGGAATACAAAGAATAATATCAAAAGCGAGGTCAGTAAAGGACTCGAACAGGCTAGAGCCAAAGATAGACAAGAAATTCAACAACTTAAATATGATCTTGAAGAGATACACAAGACTGCTCAAGCAAGTCAAGGGCAGATCATTCAACAAGAAGAGTTAGTAAGGCACCTACAAGATAAATTATGTTCTATAGAAAGCAAGGTTGTAAATATAACAATGTTTCAATCTCAGTCATTGGAAGTGCAACAGAAACTGGAAGCAACACAACAAAACCTATTTTCTAAAGTAGAGATCATCCAAAATTATTTCCAGGAAGTAAATCAATCATTAGAGAATATTGATTTCAGAGAAAGAGAGGCTACTACAACCTGGATCACTTTCCAAAAAGCGGTCGTGTCATCTTCTAAGGAAGAAATATCTGTAACTACCAGAACTTCCAGATTGACTGTTGAAGAGCAAATCATAGGCGGCATAATATTAAAGACATGGGAGGACAATATAGCCGAGAGTAAAAGAGCAGCCAAGGAAATAAAAGAGGATTGTGGAGAAATGTTTTATTTACTTAACAAAAAATCACTATCCTTCGGGAATGATGATTGTTCTGAAGTACTAGGATAGATTAACATTGTAAAACATCAACTAGACATCAAAGAAGGCCTAGAGACAACTCAGGCTGAAATTTCACAACTAAATTAGGTTGACATTACTCAAACAGATAGATGGATAGTGAATCCAAATCTAGAGTTATAGTTAATAATTTTTGAAGATAAAAGGATTGAAGACAGGTTGCCACAATTACAGAGAAAGTTGTATCTTTTTGAGGAAAAAGATGTGACAGAGCCTTCAAGAATATTAGTACAATTTCTAAGCAGGTGCGTCAAGTGTTTTGAGCCAGATGAAGAAAGTACTTCATAGAATCAATGAAGTAACATATGCATTCCCGTTCTACTGGTATGAGAGAGAGAGAGATAGAAAGTAACCAAGTGAAACGATTCAAGTTTTTATATTGTAACTGTTAGTATATAGTAAGGAGAATTCCAACCGTCTAGGGTTGGTAACCTTTTGTATAAATATAGTTTCAAAAGACTTAAAGAGGGATTTTTCCTTTCCGATGGTAATAGAGAAATCTCTCCTTTTCAATAATTAAGACAAGTGCATACCAAAGACTCCATATTTCGTCAATCCTGAGTTATGTGTTCTTCTGTTCTTTAAATTCCAACATATTTATTCATATGTCTTTGATGAATTCCTAATCACAACTTAGTACAACATCTATTGTGGTTATATGTTTATTTAGTTATCTAACTGTTTGTAGATTTTCCTTTGTATTGGTTATTGGCAAATACAAGACCTGTGAGTTAGTTAGATTGCCATATTTTATGCTTCATTCAAGGTTTCACATCCATTTTTCTTCTTCCGTAGCAGAGTGAGATTCTTCTTTGATTGATGCCTCACTTTTTTTTAACATATTTATGTTTTTCTCTCATCACATTCATTATTTTTAAATTTGACTCAGATACAGAAAACAACCTCTAAATTGTTATACCATTAATTCAATTTTAGGAACTTTTCTCATATAATTGAAAATAGAAAAAGAAAACAAAAAAACATAAGATCTTTTAACTTTCTTTTCTCCATGATTGTACTTGTTGCAAGACAACCTAATATTGAGCCCGGTCTCACAAATCAGACCATCATTTCTTTAAACTTGTTTAATAGCATCTTAGAGACTGCTAACACCCTGGTTGAACTTGAACAAACATGGGCAGTGATTGAACAAGACATAAGCACTGAAGAACGTTGGGAAGCTAGGCAAAGACAACTTAGAAATCAGCCATAACTTCTTTCCCTAAAGAATTGATTTTCTTTTCATATTAAAAAATCTCTTTATTTTTCAGATGCCTTGACATTATACTTTGAAGCCTTAAGTATAAACTCAAGAACAACAATTTCTACAAGTCAATATCTCATTTTATTCTTTGTGGAGGAAAAATGCCTCCAAGGAAGCTAACAACCAGGTGCTCGCCAAGAGCACAAAAATTGAAAGAAAAAGAGGTCGATGAAGGATCTTCACCCGATGCTGCTAGACAACTTGATTTTACCACTAAAGTGGAACCAGTCGTCTGCATGTCTACCAAAAGGGAATTTTCCTAGTCTCCTGCATTCGGCAACACAGAGGCAAGCACTGGATCGAAAGCGGTTCTCCCACAGTGGGGAGATTTTTTTAACATAATCAGTCGGGAATGTTACTTGGATTTTATACCACACAGTGACTCAGATGTTATAATGCTCGATGGCCAAGTATTCCCGAGCATTCGACGATCCTACCTACACATGGTATCCTGCGAAACCCTAGTCTTGCCTTGCATTGAAACCCTGGGATGGATAATCAATGACACGGATGCAACAAAATGGGTGGTCAATGATGAAAAGGGCAGATGTGTTGGGGTTTTTCTCCTAATAGAGGTCTAGAAATACTACAAACTCAGAGACCTAGAGGAAATATTGAACACTGATTTTGTGGTATAATTTTATGAGTTCCAAGACACTAGTAGGTTGATGGTCTCATGGTGGAAAGAAGATAATAAGTTTACAAATAGGAGAAATGGCTGGTATGGTACGACCAATCTTAGAGAGCCATATATTTATCCGATGGCTCTAATCTTTCTATTATATGGGGAAAGGGATTGTGCAAAGTTTTCAAAAGCATGGATTCCCCTTGCATACATTGTGGAAATCTACGATAGAAGCTTCAATTAAGGAGCGATAATTTCAAAACAATTGAGCACCAATATATTGCAAGCCTGGAAACCAAAGGATGGAGAAACACCAGATTTTCACATGGCATCATACTTATTGGACGTGATCTGCGTAAGGAACATATTCTCAGGAATGAATTTGAGTTGGCATGTTGCGGAGCTACCCGTGCATGTCTATTTCATCATTCTGTGGGAGAAAAGGTACAAGAAACATTACGCCCTCATATGCGATGAATTTATAGCTCGATTATATTTCAATCTTTTTAAGAAATAAATCCCAAGGATTACGACAACAACCAAGAAAATGATTTTAAAAGTAGGCCACTGGTACCTAGGGAAACCACCACCTATATCAGAGTGTTTGGGGCCAATGGCACACCACATTTACTCCCCACTCATGTCCCAGACCGGCTCATTGTGGGAGAAATCTATTATCAAACAATTCTGCAAGGCTATAATGCCACTTTGGTAAAGGAAAAAAAGAGAGTGTTCATACCCTATGGCTTTCATATATGGTTTTACATGGTAAATGATATTGCACAAGCAAAACAATAGGGTTTGATCCAGTTGGAGTATAGATTCCACACAGGATGATTTCACAAACATGACTCAAGGGGCCTAGTACCCCAGCATGAGTCACAGGTATCCTCCTGTTGGCCATATGCCCATGATAATTTTGGATACAAAATATTTACAGAGGGTGCTCAGGACTGGGGGGAGGTTCTCCAGAGAAAGTATAACCCCAATATGATGAGATTCAAAGAGATGACAATGGATGAGTAAATTGAAATGATACAGACAAATCAAGAATCCCTGAGGGTCAGGGAAGAAAAAAAAGCAGTAGAAGCCACATAGGCAGAGAGGAGAGGGATGTTGTTTCTAGAAGAATCCCAAAGAGTTATACAAAGGTTAGAAAATGACCCCCAACTTAACCCTTTGATAGAAACCTTAAGGGTCATCCCGGTTGACACAATCAATCTTGGAGAAGAGCTAAACGACTCAGAGACAACTCCACTATAGGAGTCCACTCATCCAGAAAACCCAAGCATTATGTCACAGCAGGCAAGGTCATCGGTTGCTGCTACAGTGCAACTGGGGGAAACAAGAACATCAAGTGGGACATATGTGCCCAATGTCCTCATAGACCTAATTACCATATATGACGACGAGGAAATCTCAAAGGTTTCTCTCATAGCCCTAGTACCAATCACGGAGGAGGGAGAACCAGGGGAAACATCTGCTCCAACTCCCAAAGATTTGAACTCAATTCCCCAAGAAGGGGACAATAAGGCCAGAAGAATTTTGGACATTGAATTTCTCAACCAATTGGGAATTCATCCTAAGTAGGAAAGATCCAAGGATGATTTGGGCTCTAGTGAACAGGAAGAAGAAACACATCGATCATAAATCAACATGTTAATAATCGATCCTCAAGTAAATGTTGATCCTTTTCCCCTCTCCCCATATAAAGCCGAGACTCCACCACCCAACAAACCCCAGTAGGAGGCTGAGTCACTAGGACATACAGAGGTTCCCCCTACTAAAGAGCTACAAGAGCCAGTCATAGAACATATATATATGACAGGAAGCCTAGGAAACACTCTGACCTAGGGAGATCAATAGATTCTTGAGCCAGTGGATGAGGTCACTGATAAGACAAGTGATTGCTTATGATATAAAGAGGAAAGTTGTGATGAGAAGGAAAACCAAGAAAAGGAGGTGCACACTTGATATCACACTCCTCATAACCATAGAAGAAATACTTCTCAACACAAAAAATGCTAAGACAACTGAGATGATCATGGTTGGAATGACTATAACTAATGCAGCGCTGGACAGAGCGAAAAGGGATGAAAAGGAATTATCATCCGCAAAGAAGGATCTAGATCATTTGTGCCTTCTAGTGAAGTATTATTAGGATTCGACGCAGGCAATAGTATTCCTGAGGAGCAAGTTCAAAGAAAAATATAAGAAATTCACAAGCAAAAGAAATCTCTTCACCACATGCATAGCCGATTTTCAAGAAGATACTCTCATGGGGATGGAAAATAGTAAATACATGTATATATGGTATAAAAATGCACAATAGGCCTTAGAGAAGATTGACTATATCAGTGCAGTACAGAAAGGCCGAGACTCGGAAGAGTACATCATCCGAGTACCGATGGATAATAGCATCTCCTAAATCAGGAAGGCAACTGAATACTGGGTAAGCATGGTCCAGTAACCTCAACAGAAGATATAGGAAATGTGGGGAGAGTGCGAGAAAATTTGGGAGAAGATCAATCAGAATATGGAAAACATTGACCTACCAAAGTTCGGCCCACCAGAAAATTTCACCAATTTGCATGACATAGACAAATGACATGCGGACAAGGACTCGACATGGGAGGCAAAGATCTCACAGATTTCAAGTATGAATCCAGGTCAAGTAAAGAAGTTCATGGAACACCCAATCAAATCCCTTGTAGTTATACAACTCTTAAGTGCCAATCTCATCAAGTATAGAGAATAAGTAGTGGAGATAAAGGAAGTCTTCTCTACACCAATGGATCAACATAGGTTTCCCTATGCAAACACATGCAAAGACCTTTTCTTCAAGTGGGTGGAGTATGAGAGAAATCATCAACTACAGTAAAAAATCGGATGATCTCAAGAGAATGAGGAGATAAAGTCTGCCACATGTCATTTTTGTTTTACTTAACACAACTTTTAACAGTTAATTTTAGCTTAGTGATTCTTTATAAATAGGGAGATCAACCTCGTGCAAAGGGTCGATGGTTTTGGGAAAGACGTTTTTTTGAGAATTGTAAAAGAATTATTTCTGTGTGACTTTTAATTAAGAAGTTATGTTTAGAATCAAAGACAAATTTTTCATCTAAAGCATCAATGTGATTGGATCGAGAAGGTATTGTTCCCATCTTCGACTTTGATAGTGTTGTTGTATTGAGTAAGAGTTTTTGTATTTATTGTTAGGTTATCTTTCAATACTATTAATAGTTCTTTTGTTCTAGATGATGAAAAGAAATCGATGTGTTGATATGTGATTGATAGTAGAGCTAAGAGAACTATTTTTCTTACACTCATCTTTGTTACGTATTTGTTTTCCTTTCTACAATTGTTATCTCAGTCAATGATGAATTTCTCCAAGTAAAAAGTATTATTTCTAAGCTTGGAATAGGTCTTATTATTATTGTCTACATGTTGAGGTATAAGGGTTATCCTAAGTTCAACATTCTTCAGTATTTAGTAATTTCCCTTTATCAGTTGGCTTATGCCATCATCCTCATCTTACCTAGATTATTTAAGAGTATGAAAATATAAAAAGAGAATCGCTTAACATGAAGGAGAAACTTTTCATAGAAAGATACACTTGTCAGTCACTCGTAAATCCCTTCGATAAATCGACTGGATCAAATATTTGGAGAAACATTCCACTCATCAAACGCTTACGAGTCTAATTGGGCCTCTTTAGCGGGTTTGGTTTCTACTTTTGAGTTAAAGGATTTCCAACCCCTCAATAGGTCCACATCAGAGTGGATGAAGCTTCCGATGGGGTCCTGTAAGGAATTCTTTCTGCAGGTGTGACCAAAATTGATCTCCCACCTAAAACATGTGTGGCACCCGATGTTGATCATGGTGATGCTTGTACTAGGCATTGGAATCTACAACATATCCTGATCTTGTTGGAAAATTTGTTGGATTAGTTGAATGAATGGGGTGTCTTTGTCAACTTCGGTTTGTGCATGGGACAATTCTTCTTGTGTGGATGCAAGGGGTAGTGCAACATCCATAGGACCCAATGGTTTAAATACCAACCCCACTTAAAATGGGCTTTGGTTAGTTGATCTATGTATGGCTCTGTTGTAACTGTGTTGAACATAGGGAAGACTCGCATCCCATGTGCGTAGATGCTTGGAATTGTAAATGAAAAAAATATGTATGGTCATCCTGTTGAAACCCTTATTTTGGACATCCTTTTGGGGGTGGAAGTCATGGATTTGGTGAGATTGGTGTCCAACGGGCGAAGGATTTTTTCAAATATGTCCATCATCTCGTTCCTTTTTCGCTCGAGGGATTCCTCGAGAAACATTTTGAAAGGATGTACTATCCCATCGTCTTTATTTTATTCCACCATGGAAAGTTGCTTGGGAATTCGAGAGTAGTTTTCCTCAAGAGAAACAAGCTCGATACCCGACTCTCTATACCTTGACCTCGTCGGGGACATGCACTAAAAACGACAAGGAGTAGAACACTCTGATACCAATGATCCAAATTTATGAGTGGAATGAAATGAAAACACATATCTATAATATTAACAAAACGACACAATGAATAATAACAAAAATACAATAAAACTTGACTTCTATTAAACACGAAATATGCTCAAACTGTAAAATATAGACTGAAACAAGCTTGCTAGAATGGTGGCATCTTATCTCTAAGAAGATATGTGACGACTATGCTCCTTCACAAGAATATGAGTACAATGAGGCTCCATATGGATTTTTACATCAAACATGAATTCCAAAATCCTAGACATCCAAAAACCTAACCCTAGGGATGAAGCACCAAAAGTCATGTGGGCTCTATTGGGGTAAGTTGGCACATCAACTTCCCAGGGTCGTAACTTTTACATACGATATTTGTTTTAGGCACACAATATCCCATTGGAAAGGTCTATCCGAGGAATATACATTATGTCATCACACCTTAACTTATCCAATAGTGTCACTATGGAAGAACCAAAAAATGTTGTTTAGGGCCTCAAAACAACCCCAGAAGTTTAGGACCCAAAAATCTAGAAAAAAACTACCAAGATGAAAATTGAAATTGCCAAGATGAGATCTGTATAAATCCTCCCCACTTAGGAAGCAATGATCTCCATTGCATTGATTTCCCCCATCAGATGAGGAATTGTTTGCTGAATTTGTCCCTGGGTGAGCCACTTGCCTTCTTGCAGAAGCTTCCCTACTTTGAAAACATGATAAATATGAAACTTATGTTGGCGAGTTCCCTTAACCCATGTGTCCACAATATGATCATTGGATTCTAGTTCCATGCAGTCAGGGTTGATCTCTGTCGGTTTCAACTGCTTTTCTACCTCTAAGGTTTCTAATAATGGTGGAAAGTATTTTCGAAGGAGGTCCACATTAAACATTGGATGGAAGCTAAATAATGGGGGAATGTTGAGCTCAAAAGCATTGTCTCCCACAACCTTGGTGATGGTATAAGGTTCATAACGGAGTGGATGAAGCGTCCGATGGGGTATTTTAAGGTGTTCTTTCTACAAGTGAAACTAAAATTTATCTCCCACTTGAAACTTGTGTGGCACCTGATGTTGATCATGGCACTGCTTGTACTTGGCATTGGACTTCTGTAAAATATCATGAACCTGTTGGCAAAGATGTTGGATTCGTTCAATGAACCGGGTGTCTTTCTCTGCTTTTATTTGTAGGTGGGAGGATTCTTCCTGTGTGGATGAAAGGGGTAGTGAAACATCCATGCGACCCAATGGTTGAAATCCCAACCCCACCTGAAAGGGTTGTGGCGGGTTGAGCTATGTATGGCTATGTTTTAACTGTGCTAAACATATGGAAGACTCTCATCCCATGTGCATGAATGCTTGGAATTCTACATGCACAAATTATGCACGATCATCTTCTTGACAACCTCGGTTTGGCCATTCGTTTGGGGGTGGAAGGTCGTGGATTTGGTGAGCTTGGTGTCTAGCCATTGAAGGATTTGTGAAAAACTGTCCATCATATTGTTCCTCTATCACTCAATGGATTCCTCGAGAAACATTTTGAAAGGATATCCTGTCCTGTCATCTTTCTTTTCTCCCTCCATGGAAGGTTTATTGTACATGCAAGAGTAGTTTTCCTCAAGATAAACAAGCTCGAGACCCAACTCTCTATACCCTAAACTCGTCGGTAACATGCACTAAAAACGATAAGGAGTAGACTGCTCTGATACCACTGATCCAGACTTATGAGTGGAATGAAATGAAAACACAGATCTATAATATTAACAAAGATACACAATGAATAATAATAGATATACAATAAAAATTGACTTCTATTAAATAAGAAATATGGTGAAACTATAAAATGCACACTAAAACAAGCTTGCTAGAATCGTGGTAACTTATCTCCGAGAAGAGATGTGATGACTACACTCGTTCATAAGAAAATGCATACAATGAGGATCCAAAGTCATTTTTACATCAAACATGAATTACCAAACCGTAGACATCCAAAAACCTAACCCTAGGAGATGAAGTGCCAAAAGTCATGTGGGCTCTGTTGGGGTAAGTTGGTACATTAACTTACCGCGATCGTAACTTTTTCATATGATCCTCGTTTTAGGCGCATGATAACCCATTGGAAAGGTCTATCCAAGGAATACAAATTATTCTATCACACTCTAATTCCATTTATAGTGTGACTTTTTATGGCCCAAAAAATGTTTTTTAGGGCCTCAAAACGACCTTGGAATTTTAGGACCCGAAAAGCTAGAAAAAATCTTCCAAGATGAAAACTTAAACTGCCAAGATGAAATCTGTATGTGATCCATTTGGAATAGGTGGGTGGCCACTGATATCCACCTAGATCAATCCTCCCCCCTTAGGAATCAATGGTCTCCATTACGTTGAGTTCCCCCATTAGATGAGGAAATTTATGCTGAATTTGGCCCCGGGTGAGCCACTTTCCTTGGTGCAAGAGTTACCCTACTTTGACAACATGATAAAGATGAAAATTCTGTTGGCGAGTGCCTTTAACCTATGTGTCCATGATCTGATCAGTGGATTCCTATTCCATGCAATCAGGGTTGATCTATGTCAGTGTTAACTATTCAACTACCTCTGAGGTGTCCAATAATGGTAGAAATTATGGCTGAAGGAGGTCCACATTAAACACTGGGTGCAATCCAAAGAAGCGAGGAATGTTGAGCTCAAAATTATTGTCACCCACAACCTTGGTGATGGTATAAGGTCAATAGTGGAGTGGATGAAGCTTCTAATGGGGTCCTCTAAGACGTTCTTTCTGCAAGTGCAACCAAACTTTATCTTCCACTTGAAATTTGAGTGGTACCCAATGTTGATCATGGTGTTGCTTGTACTTGGCATTGGACTTGTGAAAAATATCCTAAACCTATTGGCAGATGTGATCGATTCTTTCAATGAACTGGGTGGATTTATCGACTTCGGTTTGCATAGGGGACAATTATTCTTGTGTGGATGCAAGGGGTAGTGCAATATCCATGGTACTCATTGGTTGAAATACCAACTCCACCTGAAAGGGGATGTGGTCGATTGAGTTATGTATGGATATGTTGTAACATTCCTGAACATAGGGAAGACTCTCATCCCATGTGCGGGGATTCTTAGAATTGTACATGTGAAAAATATGAATGATAATCCTATTGACGACCTTGGTTTGGCCATCCATTTGGGGGTGGAAGGGCGTGGATTTGATGAGCTTGTTGTCGAGCTGTCGAAGTATTTGTGCAGAGATGTCCATATTCTCGTTCCTCTGTCGCTCGAGGGATTCCACGAGAAATTTTTTGAAACGATATCTTGTCCCGTCGTCTTTCTTTTCTCCTGCCATGGAAGGTTTCCTGGGTGTGTGAGAGTGGTTTTCCTCAAGAGAAAAAAGATCGATATACAACTCTCTATACCGTGACCTCATCAGGGACATGCACTAAAAATGGAAAAGAGAAAACCACTCTGATACCACTGATCCAGATTTATGAGAGGAATGAAATGAAGGCATAGATATATGATATTAACACAGAGACATAGTGAATAATAACATAGATACATCAAACATGAATTCCAATACCTTAGACATCCAAAAACCTAACCCTAGGAGATGAAGCACCAAAAGTCATGTGGGCCCTGTTGGGGTAAGTTGGTACATCAACTTCCCGGGGTCATAAATTTTGCATACAATCTTCGTTTTAGGTGCACGATAGCCCATTGGAAAGGTCTATCTGAGGAATACACATTATGTCATCAAAACATACCTTTGAATATATTGTGATTTTCGTGGGCCCAAAAAACGTTGTTTAGGGCCTCAAAACGACCTCGAATGTTTAGGACCCCAAAAGCTAGAAAACAACTGCCAAGATGAAATCTGTATGTGAGACAATTGGAATAGGTGGGTGGCCACCGATATACATCTGGATTAGTTTCCAATTTAAACTCTATGTATCATGATTTGAGTTTACATGCATTTACTATTTTAAATTTAATGAATGATTGATGAATGCTCAATTAAAGTAAAAATTATATTATATTGATTCACCCTGCCTCTCAGTATAAGCATAAGTTCAAAAAACTTGTGATTTTTTATTTATTTTGTACTTGATTGAGTAGATTTTTTTGTTGTTATAATATAGTCTGTGTGAACTAAGGGGCTAGGAGTGTGCATACATCATGAATGGGTACTTAATCTTAGTGTGCTTAGGTCCTTGTGCTTTTCTCTTGGGCCGAATGGTAGGATGCCACTATCAAGTGTGGCTTCAATCACCAGGGACTAAATATGGTAGTAAGTGTTTTGCAGATCATGACGCCACTAGTAGGTGTGTTTGTTATAACCAAAGACAAAGGTGGTAGTAAGACATTTTCTAAAGGGGGTGTCAATATCTTGGGTGGTTGCAATCATTAAGGCTAAATATGGTATTAATACCTATGAACACCATAATCCAATGGGATTTGGATGTGCTAAAGATCTAGGAGCCTCTCCACCACACTAAGGTAATCCATTGAGAATATAATTTCCGCTAATCCTTTGGGATGTATGTGAGTTGATTGTAGAGTAGGATGCCACTATTGATTGTAGTTTAAATAAAAAAAGATAAAGGTGACAATAATATCTTTTCTAATAGGGGTACCATTGTCTTAGGTGATTGTCATGACTAAGGATGAAGGTGGTAGTAAGACCCCTACACACCATAATTCCATAGGATTTGAAGGTGGTGTAAGTCCATAAGCCTCTCCACCACACTAAGATAATCATATAAGAATATGATTGATGTTAATCATTTGGTATTTCTGTGAGTTAATTGTAGAGGATGCCACTACCAAGTGTGATTTTGATCACCGAGAGTTGGAGTGATAGTAAGATCCATACAACCCATAACCTATGGAAATGGGAATGCGTTTCCGGTACTGAGTATTGTTGTGTGACCTAATACTCCTTACCTCATTGAGATTGAGACATACTTAGGGGAAAACACATACAAAGGTGATTGCATTAGTTAGGTGGATAATTGACACTTGGTGAGTTTTTCCACCCATTGGTTGAATCTCGTTGAGCACTAGTTCATGGGATCTTGTTGAAAATTGGTTCCTGGGATCTGGTTCATAGATGTATCATCCCTTGGACTTTTGTGAGTTAAAATTTATAGGTATTGTTTTATTTAAGTATTTAATCATAAATTTTTGGTTATTTGTATTAATGGTATTTCTTTATGTTCTCTACGGGTCCATGGCATGCCCTTTAACTTATGTACTTGTTGGATTTTATACATGTTTTTTTATGATTCTATATCTGGCCTACTTTAATGTATATAGTCTTAAATATTATTTTGTTTTGTTATAGGACTATGTAAAGGAAATCCAAGTGAAATAGAAAATCATAGTGTAATTATCCAACATTGTATACAAAACTTACGTGGCTGAATTTTCAAATAAATTTCTATGTGCCCACAATAATTTTTCTAAAACAACAAAAACCATGAGTTGACATGATTTGATCTATTTTAACCAAAATGCATGATTAGACCTCATTAAAGATCCAAAATTAATTTTTAATTTTCTTAGTATGTATTTTAACCTTCGTGACCTTTCTACATTTCCATAATTTCAATCCCATGCCAAAAAATCTATGTTGTATAAAAATACAAACAATTTTTCATTTTTTAACACAATAGAAATCAAGCTTAAGTGACTCAAGAAAATACATTCCAACCCTATAAAAATGAATTCCCAAGCTAAACCAAATATAATATGATAATGTAAACAATATTTCTAACAATACCAAGAGACCATATTTTCCAAAAATATGTCAACATTCATGACAATACAACCTTGCTCATAGTTTGGTTTTCAATGATTTTGCATTATGCAAGAAATGCAAATAGTTGCCACTAAGATGCATGCCAAGGTCCATATAGGAATTCATTTGACGATCTAAAAGTTGATTTCCCCCCTTATGAGATAACACATCTTCCCATATGGTTATAATCCATGTCCTAATCCTAAAAGGAAATTTTAATTGTAAACTTGATTGCTGAAAACAGAGTAAATGCAAACTAGAATTCACAAAAAAAATGCACTCCTAAGGTCAAATAAACTTTTAAAAGTTTATGTACCCTTATTAAGCTATACTTTATGCATGTAGGACATATATTTAGGCCATGGATGCTCCTATATCATCATTCATGTAGAATATTGGGCTTCAACATGCACCAAAACTTGTGGTCCAAGCTAATGGAAAGGTGTGACACATCACGAGTCATCATTTACAAGTGTTAGATCATCAAGGGACTGTGTATCTAGGCCTTGAAATTTCCAAAATTGAATTGAAATTGTGAAAAACAACTAAACAAGAAATTCCTTGGTGTACATTTTCCATAATTTCCTGAAAATGTAAAACCAACCAAATAGGCTATTTGATAGATCTAGTTTGGGGAATTGGAGACTTTGTTGAGAAAAATGGATATTAAGTATTTTTATCCATGAAAAATCTAGTATAATCTTTTTTTTTTTCAATAATCATTCATATTCAATACTTGGCATGAATTTTTCTAAGCCATATCAGTTTGATTTGCAATCTTTATCCATTAAGCCAAATTTGTTGTATTTTTAACCTGAGGTTTTTAAGCTTCAAATTGAAGACACAACATTGTGAGAAGGTCCAAAATGTCATGAATAACACTTATCAAGTTTCAATTCTTTATTTTATTAATTATGTAGGCTAGGACATGCATTTTAGTAACAATTGTGTGCATTTTTCTGAGGTAGTAAAAACATGAAAAATATTTGAAAGTACCATTTTGGCATACCTTTATCTGGGAAACATTTCAAAAATTTGGAAATGTAGTCTGATGTAATAACTAAGAGACTGTAAATAAAAATTCTAATCCCATTTACATGCACTTATGATGACTTGGTGTGCATTTTATAGGAATATCAACTTGGTAGAAATATTATGTTTTTGTACAAGACTTGGAATTTTCAGAAATTAATGGAGTTTTTAAATTCCATAAAAGGTGATACATCATGGTTGGAGTGAAAACATTTTTATAGAACCCTATATTTCAGTGCATTTAATATTCAAGGAATGCATTTCAAAGGTGAAATAAGATGAACACTCCTATTTCGAGAAAGGATTGAGCCAAATGTGAAACTTGTGGCATCTTTTGTTACCATGGATATCTGTGTGTGGAATTTCATATTTCATTGAATTTTTTAGAATCTAAAGTAGTTTTAAATTGAATGGAATTTTTTTAACAAGTTGCAAAAAAAATTTAAAGATTTATTTTTTTATTAAAATTAAAAAAAATGTAACAACAAAACCATGTTTCGTGCATATTTTTCAAATTTCATTATCCCCAAATTTGAATGTAAACACAAACTAAAGAAATAAGTAGGTAAGTATATTGTCAAGGAAACTCTACTTGAAGTATTGTAGGAAAAAGGACTTACAACTAAAATGAAAGGTAAGTATAAACAATCATTGAGAACATAACATTAATATATCATGACAAAAATAACTAAATGTAACAAATATAATATTCATTAAGATTAAAACATGATATTCACCATAAATATTACACCAAACAATATATACATATATTAATTAATGGTAATATGTTTACAATTCCAAGTGGGGTGCACCACTTCACATCCCAATTTCATAACAATGATGGTTCCCATTAGTGTGAATCCATGAAAAGTGCAATTGCACATGGGGTGTATGTTATTATACAAATAAATAAATACAAATTTTGGTCTCACTAGTAATTTACCAAGAGGTTGAGTATGATCATTTGAACTTGAATTTGGTTGATATCTAAAAAAAAAAAAAAAAAAAGGTTGACTATATATAAAAAACAATTGCCTTTAGATATTTGTATCATTATACAATGAACTCTAGTGAATTGATCTTCTTCACAATTCTAGAAGTTAGAAAACACAATGCAATAAATTCAAAAGTAACGATAAAATGTTCATCTAAACATAGAATTTCCACATAAGATTCATTGCATATCATGTTCCAATTCCTTGTGTGATTGAAAACTTTGTAGAAAATAAGATGAATATTGTGATGATGTACTCAACGTGGCTACAATGCTCCAAAATTTTATGATAATATATTTTGTATTTCATATTTTGTAGAGGAAACTAATATATCAATCACAACTTCATTTTCACCATATGATAAAGAATTTGGAAAGAAGTGTGTTTATCATCATTTGTAGTGAATTTTTTTTTTCTCCCTTTTGAATGCTAGTGCCCCACATTTGAATAGAGCTTATAGTAAAGAAAACATTAATAATTCCTACAACAAAAAAAAGATAACATTACATAGTGTAATGTATATTTTTTTTATATGAATTCAAAAATATATATTAAAAAATACACATTTATACTCATCATTAATGATTTTAGTTGTTATTAATAAACCTCATTTTGTGTAAAACACCTCACGTGGATGAAAATTCACACCTTCGAGAATATGGTGGCCTCTACCAATAACATATGTATGAATATAAAATATTCTTACCCAAATAAGTTCCACTAGTCGAAACCTGTACTAAATAATCCAACACTTCCATGAGATATGGAATTTTCAAAGACTGGAAAAGTTTTCATAATAAATATGGACATACATGGGTATCTTTACAATAAAATAAAATATATTTGTGACATGTACTGAATGTATGTCCATTTGAATGACTTCTTTCTACCAGTATTAATAAAATGACCATCTCTCAACAAGGGAATCACATTTGAATAGGATCCCATGCAAAACCCTTGCTTGATGACCGTAGTGGATTTTGTTTATGATA
Organism: Picea engelmannii; assembly: GCA_009831015.1. NCBI lineage: Eukaryota > Viridiplantae > Streptophyta > Pinopsida > Pinales > Pinaceae > Picea > Picea engelmannii. Next base: position 620,826 of record ML777461.1, on the reverse strand, counting down.
TTCATTAGACCCACTCAAAGATAATTGTTAGTTAGTTCAATTAGATGAGATATTCTACATTAAATTATCAACTTGGGGATCGTAAACTGATGAAGTGCAACACAAAATATATGCAGGTACTAGTTCTAATCTATCTTATGATGCACAACGAAATGTGTTCACTGCTTGAGTTGCAGAAACAAAACTTTGTTCAGCTGCATAAAGACAGAGAAATAAAAAACAAAGTTTTAAGGAACACACAAGTAATTCTAAGATGTATAACCAACAATATACTGGATTTTCATAATAATTCCTTAATCAATTAACAACATGAAGTTCCTCGTTGATCATAAGAATCAATTATCCAATTGGTGGTTGCGAAATCAGTTACTCCCGTGCAAAGCATAAATGACTTCATTTGCAGAAAAATAAATAACAAAATCACACAATTCAAATAAATAAAAGAACAATAACAAAAATGAAAAGGATAGCATGCTCCTTCATAGGGGGGGGCTCCTGATTTAGGGTACGCTGTCTAGCTAAACCATATAAGGCTAAGTTCTATGACACAGATTAATCACTCATGAACATGAAAGTAAACAAAGACTTGTATTAATCAACAAATAATTTTTTACAACAATTCGAGTATACAATATAACAATGATGATCCTATGAGGATATTTATCACTCATATTTATACAATAAGAGAAAAAATCGACAGATCCAAATTATATGGATCTCAAACTCATATGCAACTACATTTTTGGAAAATATTAGTTCAAAGAATCGACAAGCTCGCCCAAATCCTTCACAATTTTTGGAAACCATCTACTGTGAACCTAAATGACCTCATCCTACAAAAAACCCATGTGGTTGATTTTTAAGATTCTCTTTCATCTGCTGGAAATCGAGCCTGAAAACGTGTCTCTTTGTTTTGGCATGGGTTTCATAAAAAACTGATAAAAAATTACATATACAGACATGAAAAATAGAATCTAAATCTTTCATGGATGTTTAAACTTTGATTACCCACGTATTGCATGAATTCCTACAACACAATCTTGTTTCATTATTGTGTATTTATTTTCTGAAGCTGGCTTGCACAGATCCACCACATGTACATGTTGAATTTTAGGTTGACTTCGCGATCTAGGTGGATAGCAGTGGCCACCCACCTCTTCCAACTGACTCACATATAGTTTTCATCTTGACAATTGTTTTCTAGCTTTTCAGGGCCTAAACTTCCAGGGCATTTTTGAGGCCCTAAACAACGTTTTTTGGGCTCACCATTATCACATTATAGACATAGTCAAAGTGTTATGGATAGATGTGTATTCCTCATATAGACCTTTCCAACGGGCTATCGTGTGCCTAAAAAAAATATCATATGCAAAAGTTACGACCCCGAGAAGTTTATGTACCAACTTACACCATCGGGGCACATATGACCTTTGACACTTCATCTCCTATGGTTAGGTTTTTGGATGTTGTTGACGGGCAATATGTGACCACTCATTAAATGAAAGGGAATAGTCCAGTCTGAGGTTGTCTAATTGTAACCTAAGCCATTTAAGGTAACTATCCCTGATGGGTTTAACAACTTTGTTAGCCAATGAGAGAATCTTTATCCTAGAAAAAAAACAAAAGGATTTCTAACTACTAACTACTTACTAACGCGTTTCTACTATTTACAATATTCACTAGATTATACCAATTACAAAATTTACAAATTATACAAATACAAGATTTCAAAGAAAGTCTTGTGAAATAAAAAGGTTTTCGGGAACTAAATCCCAGGAAAATTAAAAGATAATAAAATCTAAGTCTAATGCATAAATGTCACTTAAATATTCTACCTACAACAAATGTGTTAAAACCAAACTAAACCTAGTAGTCAAAATAAATAAATATGAATGTAACTGATGATAGATTTGGTTCAAGTGGACAAAGTACTTGTACTAAATCATTTGAATAAAAAAAAATTGCATTCAACAAACACACCTAAAATGAAAGAAAAAAAATTGCTTACCTATCCCATCCAGGAGAAAGAGTAAATTCACTAGTTAAATCCTTCCGTGCAGATGCTCATTAAATTGTTCACCTGTAAAGAAAAATCTTCGACATGAAACTGTGTAATTCAAGTGGTTCGATAATTCCATTGAAAACAACTTCAACAGAACAAAGGGGTTTTGATACAGATACTGAAATAACAACCATCAAATCCAATCAACAAAAGACATTTTGTTGGAAAAATTGGTTAAACATATGAAAATTATACAGGAAAAACAAATATATTTTTACACATGCATTTATGTAACAATTCACACAAAGGATTTGTCACGGGTAGAATAACGAATATTGAATGTATATATTAATTAATTGGGAAGGAAATAGACGAAAATAATAGCAGAACATTGTATTAATAAAAGTGGTCAAAAGCTAAAATTTAGATAACATAGAGTTATGCTAGAAAGACTATGAACATATAATTTAACAAAGAATAATATATATTAAAGAAAACCAAAATCAGTCACAGAAACAAAGTCTGAGGTAATCCAGTGTTCATTGTCTTCCTTTTACAATCTCCAATCCATTCGGTTACCCCGTCATTCCACCCATCCTCTTGGCTCACTGGTTGAGTTATTTTTTATATTATCACAGCGCTACGAATCTCCCCAAAAAGATCCAACAACCCCCTATCCAAAAAAATGCAATCTCTAAAATAAGAAAAAAATAATACAGTCTCCAGGTCAAATTATGGCGAAATCCAAAAAAATATGCTCTCAAAGTTCCACACTTATCTCATGAATAATTCAGAATTTCAAGAAATTCCTCATCATTCAACTAAATCATCCCATTCTACACGTGGGTTTTCAACGGTTTCTTCAAATTCCTCCTCATTTGCTCGCAAATCGAATTCTATACCGACTTCATGTGACTTGACGAAAATGCTCGAACTTGCTATTTTTGGTCCTTCAACCAACAATTTTCTCAAAAACTAGGATCTGAATCTACCAATGTGGCTACTTTTGGCCATATCATAACTGTTTAAGAGTAAATGACACAGATAATTGATTTGATTTGATGCACGCTAATAATTCTAAGAAACCAGACCATGTCATTAATAAGCTATTGTCGTTAAGACCAATGCCAATTTCCGGAAGTGAAGGGGTACCTATTTCAAAACAAACAAATCCACAATTAATAACTTGTATTATTATTAAATTAAGGCGGCTACGTACCTATTTCAAAACAAACAAATCCACAATTAATAACTTGTATTATTATTAAATTAAGGCGGCTACGGAATCTAAGATTCTTTAGCTTCCGTATTATTATTAGCAAACATTGAAACCATTATTTGACAAATCTAAGATAATGGGTATCTAATAAGGTCGTTTGGCTGTGCTTTATTTTCTGACCCAGAAGTTTTCTTCCCAAACATATTAACCAACACAACAACAATTTCCATATAAACTCTTTTGCTGAAGTGAATGAAAAATATGAGAAAGCAACAATAAACACACATATTCAGCCATGGGGCAATCATAGGAGTTCGTATTTGTCACCCAATATAAACCAATCCACTCAAATCAAAGAAAACAATCAAAGTACCAACTTGATTTTAGGATGGGTTCTAGATTAAAAATGTAGAAGGGGTTGTTGTTGGTCAACAAATGATGACTTATTGGGCAAAACAATCATCTCTGGTTTTGTAATATGAAATGAATGAAATATTAGGGAATAATATCAAGATGTTTCATAAACGAAAAATACTATATCACCAATAAATTACTTAATCTCTGATTCTTGTGAAAATAACAAATGTTGTTTTTGTAAATCTAGATTCTCTTTATCATAATTTAGTTTATAAAGAAGGAACTCCAATACCATAGGCATGGCCACTTCTGCCATCAGGCGTTCATAGCCTCAACAAGGTTTCCTTTTAACCCACTTCAAATGCTTTTGTCCCTACTACAAGAGTTTTATGTAACTTGTAGATTCATTAGTTTTATTTTCTTTATTAAATATCAACTGAATTGGCCTGGTAACTAGTTAGTGACAATTCCATTCATTGAATCCTCCATAGCGAACAAGCTGGCTCGCAATGAGACCCCTTGTCTTACAACTTTTATAGTTGAAATCCATTACCCCCCTAGTTTGGTGGCTAGTAGTGGTAATGTCACTACAAAAATATCCTATGATCATGGTAGGCTGAGTCATAATGAGACTTGTTATCCCTCTGTCAACTCATAGTTTTGGATCAAGCTTATTTTAAATTAATCTCAAAGAGATTACCTATGGGTGGGGAAGCAAATCTGAATAATTCTTAAAAGTAGTGGGATGGCGTAAGAAGTTTTGAAATTAACCAATGCTTAACTGATGTACTAAGTTTTCCCAAAACTGATTATTTTAAAAGTAGATCATTTCATGCGTGTTAAATGGGTTGAAGATGAGATTCCTAAGTAAGGATAAAGAATTTCAAAAAAATTATCAGCATGATGTGTAATTGATTTTAGCATCAGAAAAGAGAATTTCTAGGATGTTTGTATGTGATTCATAAAAAAAACATCATATTTAAGATTTCTCTTTAAAAACAAGATCTCAGAATTAAAAGACCATTAACTTTTGTTGAGCCTAGTGTGGAATCCACACACAAAAATTAAACCAAAACTAATTTTTCTACACATAAAACCAAAAACTCAAAATCCATTCAAATCTAAACAAAACAAAGAAAACTTCTAGAAAATATCAGAACTAATTTGATAAAAAATAATTAGAACAAAACCAAACTTTGAACAAAACTAACATCTCACTGAGGTTGAAAATAAAAAATTAACAAAAAGAACTAAATCGTTTAGTGTTTTGTGTATATACATGTTTCTTTCTTTAAAATATATGAGATGTTAATTTAATCCATCTTATTATTAAAAACTAAAAAAATTTCAAAATAAATTAAAAGAATCTAGAAAAAAAAATCCTTAATTAAGACAGGTGCAATTAGGTGTAGTGGTAAGACATTGCCATGAAATCTTATGTCAAGGTAAAATTAATTTAAAGTTAAAATCCCTTATCTCTTTACTCTCTCTTTAAAATATTCATGTTTTATAATGTTTAAAACATTTTGTCAGAATAATGTGTTTTGGAAAGGAAATGTTTAAGGAAAAACAGTAGTGAAAAACAAAGAGAAAGAGAATTTAAATTGGACTTCCCTGACAGTATTTAGATGATGGCTCGCCTTCTGCATTTGATATCCATGTGTTTCCATAAATGAATTATTTAAAAGAAAAAGTGAAAAAGAAAACAAATGTATGCTACTCTAAACCTACTCTAAACTACTACACATATCAAAATGCTAAGTGAAGTCATGCTTCCAATGCAACCACATAAGCGTCTTAAATCCTGCAAGACACATAAAATCGAAGATCAGAATAAACGTTTGAAGTACTTGCAGATACAAATGAAACGTATCATACTTACCTTTTTTCTTTCAATTCAGAAATAAAGTAAGTATATCCTTACCATTCATTCAAATATTTTTGAGATATGAATCCTCCAACCAATCTGCAATTATGTCGTAATATGGATCAAAATGTAACATCTTGCTCTACTGAGCATACTATTATTGAGTTATTCTTTGAGGACACTTTCTTGCAAGTGATCTAGGTATGGAACACTGTGATTTCATTCAGATTTTGGGTTATATATGATGATGTTGAGGTGTTATAGCTTCTTCATTTATTGATGTATATATACATATGTGTTGACATGTGCTTTTGACAAGTCGTCTTGAGTGTGCAGGACACATGACAGGTTATGGATGCCGGTGGCATCAAAGGGCTTCCTTGGACTGTGGATTGAGTAAGGGAGTGGATTGTATTTTTTGAGTATATCATTATTATGCACATATGATGTATGATGGATTTTAGTATGATTTATATATATGTATTTTGACACTGTTTTTCAGTGGATGTTGGCTTGATGATACTTTCTAATCCGAATCAAATAAGTAGTAAAGGGGCCTTACACAAAAAAACTAAATATTGAGGGAGAGGGGTGGAAACATCCCTGTTACAACCTACTAGAACTCCCACCATGGCCATAAATGTAGGTTAATGATTACCTAGTTGGGTGGTCCACGATGTCATGAAGGAAGACCAATACAGTTGCTCATGAAGATTTCTAAGGGGAACGCAATATGGTGGGGTCCTTATTCCTTAGAATCCCTTAGTCTATCACAAGGTCGACCGAATGGAGTTTTGACTCCAAGGGGTTGGAAAAAATTCCAAAAACAAGTCAACGCAAGTGGTACCCTTGGAGAACGAGTTGCATCTTGAAGGGAACGTCACACAATTGAAACCTGGGTCAATAAACATAGGTGGCCTAGAAAACACTGGAATTATTTGACCTTGATGGATGAAAATAATTAATTAAAAAAAAATAGATTATTAATTATTAAATCCAACCATAAATTTTAAGTAAAGGGGCTAATTAAATTGTGACATGAGTAAATATTTGAAGGAAATAAATGGTTAGGAATTAGTAAGTAAGAACCTAAAGAATTGATAAAATACACAAGGATTCATGAAATTATTAAAATGAAACCCTTGTTTAAAAAAAATACAACTTGAGAGAATGGGTTGTGCATAGAATAAAATTTGAGTCAACCAATCCTAGCCTAACTAAGAAGACTCCTAATCCAACCCTAACTAAAACCTAGTTATGAGACAACCTTTAATTAAGGGGATTGGGGAAAATACAAGATAACTAAGAGGAAATTTAGGAACACATGGGCATGGATGATTTTAAGGATGGAAATTTATTTTAAAATGTAGAAACCTTGTCGAATCTTACTAATCCTTCATATGTCAACTATAAATGTTTGGCGATATATTTGTAAAAATATTCAAATTTCTAAGGATTTTATATATTTTTTATAAAATTTTGGCGATTTTTAAGGTAAAATAATTTTATCCTATAGAATTTGGGCGAATCATGTTTAAAATAACGAATCTCATTTTTGGAAAAACCATGGAAAATTAGCCCATGAGCGAAATTTAGCCCCTAAAATCATCCATGCACATGGGGAAATGTGAGGAAAGGTGGATTTTAAAGAAAAATAAAAGAGAAATTTCTTGTGCAACCTGAGGAGAATGTGACACCTGTAGTGGATGAATAATCCTTGAACTGAAATTCTAAAAATTGATGAATTATGCATGAGGGACAAATCTCTGTGAGGAAGAATACTATAAATAAATGGACATAGAAGGGAAAGGAATTGGACCATGGGAAGGAACTACTATGCTGCTAGATTTTTGATTGACTGTGTTTTTACTTTGAAAGTTGGGACTCCAGGCTTGTGGAAAGAGGGGAATCTCTCCCTTGCGAGGAAATCCTGGAAGCTATTGTGTTCTTGTATTTATGCTTAGCCCCTTTGTGGATCGCGGGGCTAAGGGGGAAGAAGAGTACCCCTAGCGTTGGCTGGGAGGTACCAGTGAAGTCTCTGTGATTAACAAGTGAAGGAAAGGAAGGAGCGTAAGGTATGGAAGGACATCTTTAACACATATGTTTCATTGATTTATGGTATTTATAAGATGAATTTATTTATTTTATGAGAGTATCAGTACAATAGATGGATAGAGTCATTGTATAATCATTGGAAGTTCTAAATGTCAAGTGTTACGTTTGCTAGAAAATAAACAATAGCTACAATGTTATATTTTAATTCTTTCCTGTAAATTTTAGACGTTTTCCGAACTCTGTATATTGGTCTGATCCTCCTTGTTAGTGAGAAATATGTATTCATATAGCCTATGGTTAAGTCTATTTTTTCATCCTTACCTGAATATGTTGAACAAAGTTTAAGGGGATTATGTTAGGACATTTTAAATGTATTTCTCGCTAGTCATTTGTAGTTTGGTTCCAATTTGTGTTGTAAGCCCTTGTTGAATTTCATTTAAAATCAAAATCAATTCTATAGATGGGTTTCGCTGCCAAGAGGCGTACGAGACATGAACTTGTATCATAACTTATTGTTAAGTTTAATATATTTCTTTTCTGTCAAATGGTGGATCCTCCATGGTGTTTTACCCAAATTTTTGTGTTCCTCTGATGTAAATATTGGGTTAACCCTAGTTGATAGTAGTGATGAACCCCTGTGCCATAGTATCTTAAACTTAAAATTTGGGATCTCGGGGAGTCTAGGTGAAGGTCTCCAGACTTATAACCTTTAATTACTTCTTTCTTTGGTGTTAGCCCTTTTTATTAAACCAATTTTTGCATGTTACCAGGAGCCATAACCTAGTGCTAGTCAAGAAGGGCACTATTCGAGACTCCAGAACTCCGACGCTCCAGAGGTTATTCAAACTCAACACTCCCTTCTCCCGAAGTGTTAACCGATAGAAGTCATTCATAAGACGAGTTGACCAACAGTTGTAAGTTACCCAGCCCTATGTCCCTCCTTTCGTTTACTTGTAACAATTGATCTAACAGCTGGTAGAGTTATCTTAATGAGAAATTCTACGGTGGAGATCCACTATGGAACTTTGGACTTTGGGGTTTTCCTACTTCGACAACCTTAGAATGTTTACATGGACCACCGAACTGTCGAGGATGTCATAGATATAATGACTTACACTCCTCTTCAAAATCAAAGGTTTTCATTTACTTCGAAGTTCGAAACTATGAGAGTTCATCGCCTTTTGCAACAACCACTTCTTTCCTCTGAAGTGTCAAACTGTTGAAACCTCTGAAGGACTAAGACTTCAAGATCTCTAACCCTTTTTTGTTCACTAGATCTACGAATCTTCCTTACCCCAAAAGTTCAAAAAATTGGGGCCTTCATATCCCTTTACTTTACCTCTTAACTTAGCGGAGAGTCAAATCCAACTAACTCAAAGATCAATGGTCCCTATATCTTGCTCCGATCTATAGCTAGGAATGATTTCAGAGATAGGACTAATCGGAGAATCGTGTTTACTTTGGATTCAAATATCTTAGAGTGACATACTCTCAGAGTGACATGGCTATTGATGTCACTGTTGACACGACACTGGCTGAGTGGTTGCCATGTGTCACCTTGATTCATAACTTTTGTATCTAAAGTGACAACTAGACCTTGACACTTGTCACTAACTAATTGTGCCACGTGTCCTTACTGACGTGATCTTGATGACATGGAATATGATGACATGGGATCTCATTGTGTTTCCATGTGTCTTAATTAGTGACTCCGTGGCTTTGGCCTTTGAGTGTTTTTACATGTTATGGACTTCTTTTTGCCAGACTGGTCAGTGCCGAAATGGTCAACAATGGAAGTTATTATGCTTTCCTTCCACTCGGATTTCATCCAATGATTATGATTGGTCCTGGATCAATGGTCTAGATTCATTTCAAGATTCAGGAATCTGGTTTTTTCATTGTTTCCACTTCCCTTTTCTCCCGGAGTGAGATTCCCCGGAGCTTAACCCTCGATCATCTTGAATTTATCTAACCATCCACCTTTAACCCAAAAATCTTAATAGATCCAATGGCTAGAAAACACTCACTGATCTACGATGTAGATCACTTTGGAGATTCGAGACTTCGGGGTTATTCCCTCCTTGTCAACTAGCCTGAAGGGCCTCTGTCCTCTCTTCGTATTACCGAGAGCAATGACCTCGGACCATATCCTTGAGTGTTAATCGATGGGTTAATTCAATGGTTGTGATTTCATCGATCTTGAAGATCGATGGCTTGGGAGGATTATAGAGCCTCGACTAGCATGATGTTTAAACCCTATCCTGATTTTTGCAATCAAAACTCCTCATTGATACTGTGACCAATTCCAACCATTTATCTATTTGTAGGTGATGATCGACGACCTGTATGGATTGTGGAACCCAAACTGGCACGATAGTTAACTTGACCCTCCAATCTTGCAATAGCTCCCCATTGTTGATCTACCTTATTGAGATCCGATGGACAAGAATTAATCAAACGTTGATCCGACGACCCTCGTCTGCAACTCCTAGATCTGACGACTACTTTAGCTTCCTCTTAGTTCAATGGTCTTGACTCCTCCTTGAACCCCGCACCCCTATCACTCTTGAGATTTTCCTTGATTTAAACTCTAACACTCTTAGCGCATCCCTCCTGATATTTACATTCTAATAGTTGAGTGTTTACTTGCGCCTCCCCTATGTATGCTCGCACTGTCTCTATTGATCTTGTACTTCTGAAATTTTTGACCCATGCTCGACTTGAGAGGGTCTCTATGAACTTTGGGTGCTGTATCTTCTGAACCTTGGGCCTTCAAGGATCCATCTACGCACTCCTAGAATTGACTCTGGGGGTGTTACACTCTCTTGCTAGAAGAGAAGCTTCAGACTTCTTACGAAACTTAAACTGCTTCTTAGAACAAACTCTCTCCCAGTTATAGGTTATTTATTCATTGTTTCTAAGTGATTTAAAACTATCATGAATGGTAGATTTCCGATTAAAATGATTCTTTTTACTGTTTAAGGTTATTGTCTTGATGTTTCTGGAATTTCTTTCTATCTATAAATGAGTAAGGTGATAAATTGTTGAATTAGTATGCAAAGATGTTATGATGAGTTGACCTTGTTACCAGATCTTCTCTATTTTTAGAAAGGTAGTTAAGAACCCTGTTTGTATATTAATTTTTTTTAGAATGAAATGATATTATGGGAATTAGAAACTTCCTTGTTCCTCAAAAAAGTCGCCAATATTGAGACCTTAAATGGTCAAGATCGATTGGATGAATCCTAGAATTGAGCATTCATTATGTGTCTTGGAATTCCTAACCATGCAGAATATGTTGGGTGGGTAGTTGTAATTTATTTTACGTGAAGTGACAGATTCCTTCATGCTTTAAACAATATCTAAATCTAGTTTTGCAAATGGATTGAAAGAAATGAAATGTGTATTATTGATGTTTGTTTCTCTTGTTCAAATGATGTTTATTATTGTTTGAAAAGACAAAACCATATTGTTTTCTCAAATGATTACATGAACTAACAGAGGGGTTTTTACATATGGTATCAGACCTGGTTCAACCCTGGAACAATGGATCATTAATCCATCCATTGTGTTAAACGAAATGACAGAATTAGATCTCTAATAATAATCTTAAATGCTCTTGTAGGAAATCATAGTTAAAGGGTGAAGGGGAGGTATACAATGTGGTGTTGGAGGGAGAGGTGTGACACTTCCGATAACATCCATGCCCAAAATGTCTAACCCCTAGGAAGAGGAGACAAATATTGAGCAAGAGAAGATTTATGTGGGAGATGTAGTAAGTATGATGAGATCCTTCTAGAGGATGTTGGAGGCATTGATCAACCGCCTGGATAGAGATGAGTCTAGAGAGTCTGTACCCAATGAGGGTTCACAACAAACCCCAGATGATAGTAATAGCATACAACGAGAACTCAAGAAGGTGAAATTTCTCATGTTCCGGGGTGCCCTGAATGACTTATCTGCTGAGGCATGGTTGGAAAACATGGCGATATGATTCGCACTTTGTGATTACACCTCCAACATGAAATTAAGCATGGAGGTCTTTCAATTAAAGGGGAGTGATATTCTATGGTGGAAGATGCTCCTACCTCAAGTAAACATGGAATTCGTAGGTGTATCATGGGAATGGTTACGAGAGAGGTACTTTTCCGAGGAATTCATTGAGCACCAGCTCAATGAGTTCAATGAATTATGACAGAATAGTCGTATGGTGCCAGAGTATGAGTCCAGATTCATGGAGCTACTTAGGTATGCTCCACATCTGAACACAGATAAGTTAAAGGTCAACAAGTTTGTGTTCAGCCTTAACTTCAACATCCGTGCAAAGGTGATAATTCTAATTCCTCAGACTTTGCATGATGCAATTCATAAGACCATCATAGTTGAGGAAGAGTTGAACGATGGGGGTTAGGGAAAGACTTCTTCTAGACGGACTGGACATATGTCATCAGAAGCACAACATCAACATGCACCAACCAGACATATTGTAGGGCATCGAGGTATGCCTAGAGGACCGGTGTTTACGACACCACTACGACAAACTCCTCAACAGAGGACTCCTTACAAAGGATCACAATAAAAAAAATAGTTTAGTCATGTTCAATAGAATAGACCAGTATCACAAGATGTTAAATCAACAACTTCTACTTTGGGGACCAGGAGCACTGGGCTGAAGACTGGATGCTGGACATGTGATGAGCCACATTACCAACAATACTTTTCGATTGAGAAGGCCAGAGTGATTGGATCATCAGGACCCACTACAGTTGGAGATTTCGGTAAAACCCACATGATACATGCAATGGTGAACAATTGGAAGGATGAGAATTGGTCTACTGTGCTAGAGACGTCAGGTATGATCACAGACCAAAACTACAGTGTATTGATAGATCCAGGTGCTACCGAGAGCTTCATCTCTAGTGCATCATTGAAGAGAATTAAGGTAAAGGAAGTCAAGCAGGATGATTTCAAGTATATATAAATGGCATCGGGTTCCAAATAAAAGGTTGGAGGAAAGGTTACATGTTGTAGCCTTAAAATGGGAGACTTTGTAACAAAGGTAGATCTTTAATTCATTGTACTAGGATCTTATGACATAGTGATTTGTATGGATTGGTTGGAATCACATGATGCGATACTGAACTGTAAGAAGAAACAATTAAGTTTGATGGATGATTGGGGACAAAGTAGAGTGATTGTAGGAAGAAACCAGGGAGTGTCCTTGAGGTTTATTTCTTCCCTACAATTGCATAAGAGTATGCACAAGGGATGTAGACTATATATAATCTTAGCGCTGAATGAAAAAGGTGAGGTGGAAGGACTAGAAAACCTTTCTATAGTGAAATATTTTACATACATTTTTCCAGAAGAGCTACCCTATTTACCACCCAAAAGAGGGTTGGAGTTTAAAATAGACTTGAAACTGGTAACTCAACCTATTGTAAGAGCTCCTTACCAGATGTAAATTCCTGAATTGCAAGAGTTGAAAATGAAATTGAAGGAATTGTTGGACTTGGGACTTATTCATCCAAGTGTGTCACCTTGTGGTGCACCCATTATTTTTGTAAGGAAGAAGGATGGATCGTGGAGACTTTGTATTGACTATCGTCAATTGAACAAAGCAATGATCAAGAACCAATATTCGTTTCCAAGAGTAGATGATTTGTTTGACCAGATGAAAGGGGCGATGATGTTTTCGAAGATTGACTTGAGATCGGGATATCACCAATTGCGGATTAAGGAAGAAGATATCCCTAAGACTTCTTTTAAGACGATATTTGGACACTATGAGTTTACAGTGATACCATTCGGATTGACAAACTCCATGGGGGTATTCATGAGTTTGATGAATCGGGGGTATTCATGAGTTTGATGAATCAGGGGTATTCATGAGTTTGATGAATGGGGTTTTTTGTGAATACTTGGAAACATTTGTTCAAGTTTTTATTGATGACATACTGATTTATTATTAGACAAAGGAAGAGAATGATGAACACTTGAGGTTGATCCTGTAGTGCCTAAGAGAAAACAAACTATACGAGAAGCTATCAAAATGCTCTCTTTACCAATCTAAGATTCACTACTTAGGAAATATCATATATGGTGAAGGTATCACTATGGATCCAACAAAAGTGGATGATGTTATGGAATGGACAACATAGAAAAATGTACATGAAGTATGTAGTTTTACGGGTTTAGCCAGACATTATCGACGATTTGTCGAAGGATTTTTGAAGATAGAAAAACCGATCACAGAATTGCAGAAGAATAACAAGAAGTTCTTGTGGAATGAGAAATGCACAAAAGAATTTCAAAGGCTCAAGGAGTTATTGACGACAACACCGATACTAAAATTCCCCGACATGGACAAGGAGTTATTGGTATGCACGAGTGCATCCAAGGAAGGGTTAGGCAGAGTTTTGATCCAAGACGGTCAAGTGATCACTTACATTTCATGGAAATTGAGAAGGCATGAAGAGAACTACGCAACACATGACCTGGAGTTACTGGCTATTGTTACTCCTTGAGAGTGTGGAGACATTATTTGATCAGACGAAAATTCGAATTAAATATAGATCACTATGGATTGTAGCATAGTTTTACACAAAGTGACTAAACGCCCGACAAAGGCATTGGTCAAAATTTCTTAGTGAATACGACTTTTAAATTTATTACATTAAAGGAACTGTGAATTGAGTGGTAGATGCATTGAGTAAGAGGCCATGCATATTTTCTGTGTTACTGCTTAAGATGAATATTCAAGAAAAGAATCTAACTCTACAAATAGATGATGATTGGTATAAGGAAGTTAAGAAAAATATTGGACAATATACCATGATGGTATCGAGGTATGAAGGTTATTCACTAGATGATGATGGATTATTGAAATTTAACAGAAGAATTTACATACCTCCCAACGACGAACTAATGATTTTGATCTTAAGTGAAGTGAATCGAGTAGTATACATGGCTCATCTGGGAGTCAAGAAGTTGAAGGCATATCTTAAGCCTTTGTTATTCTGGAAGGGAATGAAGGAAGACACAGTTAGTTACGCGGTGAGATGTCTAGAATGTCAGCAAGTGAAGGATGAACATAAACATCTAAAAGGATTGTTATAGCCACACACTATTCCCGAATCAAAATGGGAAATTATTTTGATGGAATTTATTGTTGGATTTCCACTAACGACAATAAGACACGATTCAATTTTTGTGGTAGTTGACACTCTAATGAAGAGTGCACACTTTATTCTAGTGCGTACAATGTATTAGGAACTGGACATAGCAAGAGTATTTATCAACGAGATTGTGAGATTACATGGGGTGCAAAAAAGAATCATATCCGATCAAGGATTGGTGTTTATAGGATGATTTTGGACCAACTTCCAAGAGACCTTGGGAACATGATTAAAATTTAGCACAACTTATCACCCAGAGACAGACGAGAAAAAAGAAAGGACAAACCAGATTTTGGAGGATATGTTGTGTATGTATGTAATGGACCAACCAAAACGTTGGGAAGAATTCTTACCACTAGGAGAATTTTCATACAACAACAACTATCAAAGTACGATTAATATGACACCATTTGAGTTTCTTTATGGGAGACCATGTAAGATATCATTGAGTTGGGATCGAATTGAGGAAAACGTACTTGTAGGATCAAATGTGATTCAAGAAATGGAAGAAAAAATGATCAATCAGACAGAGAATTAAAGAAGCACAAGATCGACATAAGATTTATGCTGATGTGCATTGCATTGACCACAACTATGAAGTTGGAGATAGAGTCTTCTTACAGGTAAAACTGAAGAAGAGTTCGATCAAGTTTTGAAAAGGTGTTAAAATCTCTCCTAGGTTCATGGTGTTGGAGACATTTCTATTTTTGGCAAATTAGTTCAATGGAAGTAACACTAGTTCAGTGGGAGTTAACTAACTAGTTCTATTTTATACTTTTTAATCTTAGACCGTCACTATTATGCATGCATTCCTAATTATAGGATGTCATTGCCTATATGAGTGAAGATCACTCACTCATTGCTCAGATCAAAATATACATTGTTTCTCATTCTTCATTGTGTATCTCTCTTCCTCTTTTTGATAAGTTTTTTTTGTGTATGCTTTAGTTAGGTCTCCAGTGTAGGTTTCCATGAAACACTGACATGGTATCAGAGCCGAGCTTCTTGGAGCAACCTAGAAAAGCCAGAGAAGAGAGAAAGAGGATTTGAGTAAACCTAGTTGCTGCCATCGTTGCAGCCTATCCCTATCGAAAGGTGAGACGATTGGAATCGTCGTGGCCTATCCCTATTGAAGGGTTATACAGTCGCACTCAGACTTTCATTTTTCAGGCATCGTCGTGGTCTATACATAGCACGGTGCGACGTCGTCGCACCGTGTTATTCATATGGGGTGCGACGATTCAGTTTTTCACAATATTCGCACTGTATCCTTCATTAGGGTGTGACGATTTAGCATATTTTCACACTGTACTTCACTAGGGTGTGATGATTTAGCATCATTGCACTTTATCCTTCTCTAGGGTGCGACGATTCAACAACCCTCCAAAAATTGGTTTTATACAGTAAAATTGTGATACTCGAAATCTGCGATCTGGGTCAAGTTGAAATGTTTACTAGAGATGTATAACATCGGGATGCTCATTCTCACCAAAAGTATCCAAAAAAAACATCATATTTTAGGAGATATAGATTTTTTACCATACATATAGTTGCCATAGAACCACCAATCATATTTTAGAATCCACGATCTGGGTTTTCGGGATCTTTTCAAAATCAAAGTAGGGATGGAGATGATGAAACTTATTCAATCAAGTCTGGTGATAATCCTCACATCATACAACTATTTTGAATGGAAGACGAAGGCCACATTCCAACTCAAAAGAAAAGGATTATATAATTTGACGATGGTGACAGAAACAAAACCTACATCAACGCTTGAAAGACCGGATGGGCGAACCGTAAGGATGAGGCCACATGATTACTTTTTGAGTTAATATCCACTGATCTATGGTTTCATTTTTCCACATGCAAGACTCCAAATGATATCTAGACCACCTTGGAAGGACTCTTTGGAAAGCAGGATTAGATGTGAGTTAATATGATTGAGGTAGAGCTGAATACCTTAGATCCTAAAAGTTTTGATAATATATAAGATTTCTTTACTAAATTTAAATCTTTGATTTTGAGCTTAGGTGAATGTGATATTGACAAGTCTACAAAAGAGAAACAACTTATTCTAACAAACTTGGCTAATCTAGGACCAAAATATGTTGTATATGTTTCCAATTTCCATTCTGGCAGATGTCTTTTGGGCGCAAATTGGAAAATGCCTATGATGGCTCAGTTCATTGAGTCTCTCACACAAGAGAAGAAAAAACCCATACAGATGGGCCTCATGAAAGATCCCAAATCACATGCACTCACCATGCATGATGGAAAAGGGTCATCCAATAAAAAATCGAATAAAAAACGAAAGGAGCTATTACATCCAGAGTCAAAGAAGGAGGGATATTCCAAACCCTTCAAGGATTCTTCAGGTTCCAAATATTCTTCAAATTCCAAAGGGAAGAAGAAGAATGGAAAGCAGTGCACATATTGAAATAAACTGAATCATGAAGAATCCACATGCATGAAGAAGCAGATCAATCTTATGAAACAGGTACTTCCGAAGAATAACCTTGGAGACTTCATTCCTGAAGGAGCCAAGAAGAAGACGGAAGAAGACCATGCACCTAAGAAAGTTGATCATCATGCTCTGGTTGCAATTAATTCCCCATCTTATTCATGGATTATAGATTCTAGCGCATCACATCATATGGAAGATAAAGAAGAATTTTTTACTTCTTTGAGTTCATGCTCTGGACCTCCTATTCTCATGGGGGACGATACTCCAATAGCAGTTGCAGGAGAGGGAAGAGTGGAACTTCCTAATGGAAGTTTTGAGAATGTTTTACATGTTCCAAATATTTCTATAAATATGATCTCAGTTTATCAAATCACTCAAACATGTAAAAGGGTTGAATTTACATCAGATTCAGTTACTGTACTTGACATGCATGACAGTTCCATTATTGCAGTTGGTGAGGTAGATCACAAATCACGGTTGTATAAGTTCACTAAGTTTACTGACTATAACTCCTCTTTTCTACTTACACATGCTAATGATAGTAGTAGAGTATGGAATGAGAGATTTGGTCATTTAAACTTTAGTTGCATGCATCAACTTTCCAAGAAAGGATTAGTAAAAGGCTTGCAAAACATTCACTTTTCTGAAGGGGTTTGCGAAGGATGCATTCTTGGAAAGCATCCTGAAGAGAAGTTTGAAAAGGGGAAGGCAAGGAAAGCCTCCTCTTCCTTGGATCTTGTTCACAGTGATCTCATGGGTCCATTTCCACATTCATCCATCAACAAAGCAAGGTATGTTCTTACTTTTATTTATGATTACTCACGCTCGTCGCTATACTTGGTTTTATTTTCTCAGACAAAAGTATGAAGTTTTTGGGCATCTCAAAGACTTCAAAGCTCTAGTAGAGACACAAACTAGGAATAAAATCAATATCCTTCGTATAGACAATGGGGGGGAGTATATCAACAAAGATGTTCAAAATTTTTTTCTTGAAGCTAGTATCCAATTGCAGCACACGGTTCCATACACTTCACAACATAATGGAGTTGCTAAAAGGAAGAAAAAGTCTCTCAAGGATATGACCAGTTGCATGTTGCATGCAAGATAACTTCCCTCTAATCTTTGGGTTGAGGCACTTAACTGTGCTACTTACATATAGAACAAATCACCTCATAAATATTTTGAGGATAGGACACCTTTTGAGGCTTGGATAGGTGACAAACCAGATGTCACACACTTACGCATCTTTGAATCTAGATCATGGGCCCATATTCCTTTTGAAAAGAGGAAATCCTTAAATCCATAGATCACACCTTGCATCTTTGTGGGATATCCAGATGATGTGAAGGGGTACAGATTGATTGATCCCTCTACAAACTGACTCATCATTGAGTGCACTGTTCAGTTTGAGGAAAGTCCTTTGCATGCACCTCCAGTGAAACATATAGAGACTCTTGTGCTTCCATCAGTTCCAAACATCAGAGATGATGATTCCACACACTCAGATGCTACATATTCAGACAAATATTCATAGGAGTTTTTACATGCAGATGAGTAGGTAGTACAACCAAATGAGGAGACAACATTGCATGAGATCCATTGGATTTGAGAAGGAATCGATCTCAGCATGTGGATACTTCTCATTAACTTTCAACTTCTGAACCAACGATACCCATGCATTGTTATATGGTTCAATCTTTTGATCCACATACCTACAGTGAGGCTGTTGGAAATCCACTATGGGAAACATCCATGCAGGAGGAACATGACTCTCTCCTAGAGAATCAAAATTGGGATTTGGTTCCACTTTCACCAGGGAGGAAACTTGTCAGATGAAAATGGGTATACAGGACCAAGAGAGCAGTAGATGGTCAGGTGAGAAGGTACAAGGCCATATTAGTTGCAAAAGGATTTCAACAGATTCATGGGATATATTATGATAACACCTTTGCTCCTGTAGCAAAGATGGACTCCATTCGCTTGGATCTAGACATTGCAACAATCAAAGGATGGGAAGTTCACCAGATGGATGTGAAGAATTATTTTCTTCATGGTGACCTTTCAGAGGAGATCTACATGGAGCAGCCACATGGGTTCATTAAGAACTCATATTTAGTATGCAGATTGAATAAGTCTCTCGATGGCCGCAAGAAGGCACCTACAGCATGGTATGCAAAGATGGATTCTTACTTGCTTTCACATGATTTTGTTATATGTGAATCTGATTCCAATGTTTACATGTTGAGGAATACTGACTCTGTGATTATATTATTACTCTATGCTGATGATATTTTGATCACTGGTAGCTCTACTTCAGCCATTGCTTTGGTCAAAGATATTTTGCATGGCAGGTTCTCTATGACGGAGATGGGTGCACTACACTTCTTTCTTGGTCTTGAGATTAGTCATGATGCTTTTGGTATCAAAATTTCTCAGGCTAAGTATGTTAGGGATCTTCTGGATAGATTCCACATGACAAAGTGGAAGTTTGTATCTACACCCTTCTTATCTGGGGTCATACTTGAGGATGGAGAGGATACACCATTAGTGGAGAACACTTTGTATCGACAGTTGGTGGGGAGTATTTTGTATCTCACCCACACCCATCCATATATCTCATATGTGGTAGGCATAGTTTCCAGATACATGCATGAACCCCGTGATTTTCACTGGAAGGATGCCAAGCGCATCCTCATATATGTTCAGGGAACCATGAGTTATGGGATTCAATATGCAACTGGTTGTGCATTAGATCTCATAGGCTTCAAAGATTCATATTGGGTTGGTGATAGCACAAATCACAAGTCCACATCCGGGTACACTCTCAGTTTGGGGTTAGGCCTAATTTGTTAGTCAAGTAAGAAGCAATCAACCATTTCTTTATCTTCTGTAGAGGCCGAGTACAGAAGAGTAGTCAAATGTGTCATTCAAATACTTTGGCTTCAACACTTCCTTACCGATCTTGGTCTCTAGTTTCACTATCCGACTATCATATGGTGTGACAATCAGAGTACACTAAGATTTTGCAGAGATCGAATACAACTACATCAAACCAAACACATTGAGGTCCACATGCATTTCATCATAGATTTATTACATGACATGATCACTGATTTGAAGTTCTATCCTTCCTATGAAAAAAATGTTGACATATTCACTGAGACATTCATTGAGTAGAAGTTTCATACTTTGTGGGATTGTCTTGCAGTGAAGAACACAGTTGCCTAGGAACTGACTTTTCTTCTTTTCATACATTGTCTTTTGAATGGTGGGGGGGGGGGGGTTGTTCCCACATGGTTTTCCCTCTTTCCTCACTTTTATTCAGTGTCCATTAGTTGCATTGTACATGAGTACCTAATATGGCCTAGTAGATGGGACTCATTTTTTACTCCATAGTGATGGTCAGGGAGGGTAATGGAGAAATTTCTATTTCTGGCACACTAGTTCAGTGGCAGTAACACTAGTTCAGTGGAAGTTAACTAACTAGTTATATTTTATACTTTCTAATCTTAGACCATCACTATTATGCATGCATTCCTAATTATAGGATGTCATTGCCTATATGAGTGAAGATCACTCACTCATTTCTTAGATCATAATGTACACTGATTCTCATTCTTCATTGGGTATCTCTCTTCATTTTCTTGATAAGCTTTGTTTGTGTATGCTTTAGCTAGGTCTCCTGTGCAGGTTTCCATGAAACACTGACACATGGGACCCTTCGAAGTAGTGGAAAATAAGGGATTTGTGGCTTATCGACTAGCCTTTCCTGATTCTTTGAGGCGTATGAACGATGTTTGTCATGTATCTATTTTGAGACATTATATTGGTGACCCTTCGCATGTTATTGAAATGAGTTCCTTCCAGGTGTCGGATGAGGGTGCTCTCATGGTAGATCCAATCCCCATTCTAGACCATTTCATTCAACAAATACGATGTCGAACAATCGATTAAGTCAAGGTCCAGTGGGACAATTATAGTCCACACTCGACTACCTGGGAGGATGCATATGAGATGCATCAACATTTTCCTTACTTGTTTGATAGATTAGACTTATAGATCTATATCAGATACATTTATTTAATTTCTTTTTCATAATGTACAAACTTCGGGATGAATTTTAAAACAAGAAGGGGTGTATGTAACATCCCGCTCTATTGAGTATACTATTATTGACTTATTCTTTGACGACACTTTCTTGCAAGTGATTCGAGTATGGAACATTGTGATTTCATTCAGATTTTGGGTTATATATGATGATGTCGAGGTGTTATGGTTACTTGATTTATTGATGTATGTATATTTATATATATGTTGACATGTTATTTTGACAAGTCATCTTGAATGTGCAGGACACATGATAGGTTATGGATGTCAGTGGCATCAAAGGGCTTCCTTGGACTCTAGATTGAGTCAGGGAGTGGATTGTATTGTTTGAGTATATCATTATTATGCACATATGATGTATGGTGGATTTTAGTATGATTTATATATATCGATTTTGAAATTGTTTGTTAGTGGATGTAGGCTTGACGACACTTGCTAATCCAACTCACATAAGGAGTAAAGGGGCCTTGCAAAGAAAACCAAATATTGAGGGAGAGGGGTGGCAACATCCCCGTCACAGACTACTAGCACTCTCGCCATGGCCATAACTGTAGGTTAATGATTAGCTAGTTGGGTGGTCCATGATGTCGTGAGGGCACACTGAGACAGTCGCTCACGAAGATTTCTAAGGGGCGTGCAATAAGGTGCGGTCTTGATTCCTTATAATCCCTTAGTCTCTCACAAGGTCGACCAAATGGAGTTTTGACTCCAAGGGGTTGGAAAAACTTCCAAAAAAAAGTCAACTCGAGTGGCACCCTTGGAGCATGAGTTTCACTTTGAAGGGAAATTCGCACAATTGAAACCTGAGTCAATAAACATAGGTGGCCTAGAAAACACTGGAATGATTTGACCTTGATGGATTAAAATAATTAATTAAAAAAAATAGAGTATTAATGATCCTGATTATTTTCGACACAAAATGAGAGCGGAGATATAGTAAAGAAATGTACAGAGATATTGCTGATATTCAACAATATAACGGAAATGTATCAGAGACGCAACCATAAACACAGATATACAGTAATACATGATTTCTATTAATCAGAGAAATGTACAGAGACTGTAAAAATACAGAGTGAAAGACTCGCTAGACTGGTGGCAGCTTATCTCTGAGAAGAGATATGACGGCTACTCGCATTCGCAAGAAGATGATTACAATGAGGCTCGGAAGGAATTTTTACAATAGATAGGAATGCCAAAAGTCCTAGAAATCCAAAAACCTAACCCTAGGAGATGAAGCGCCAAAAGTCATGTGGGCCCCGTTTGGGTAAGTTAGTACATTAACTTCCCGGGGTCGTAACGTTTGCATACGATCTCCGTTTTAGGCGTGTGATAGCTCGTTGGAAATGTATCGTTGAGGAGATTCATTTTGGGGGCTCAATCATGCCTTCGACTATCATTGAGAACCTCTATCTCGAAAAACCTTCATTTAGGCCCTCAAAATGGCCCCGGAAATTAAAACCTGCTAAAAATAGTAAATTGCCAAAATTGCCAAAAAACCGTTTTGAGCCATTTGGAAAAGGTGGGTGGCCACCGATATCCACCTGGATCAATTAATTATTAAATCCAACCATAAATTTTAAATAAAGGGGCTAATTGAATTTTTACATGAGAAAATATTTGAAGGAAATCAATGGTTAGGAATTAGTAAGTAAGAACATAAAGAATAGATAAAATACACAAGGGTGCATGAAATTATTAAAAAAAAACCCTTGTTTAAAAATAATTACAACTTGAGAGAATGGGTTGTGCATTGAATAGAATTTGAGTCAACCAACCCTAGCCTAACTAAGAAGAATCCTAATCCAAACCTAACTAAAACCTAGTTAGGAGACAACCTTTAATTAAGGGGATTGGGGAAAATAAGAGATAACTAAGAGGAAATTTAGGAACACATGGGGAAATGTGAGGAAATGTGGCTTTTAAAGAAAGAAAAAAGAGAAATTTCTTGTGCAACCTGGGGAGAATGTGACACCTGTAGTGGATGAATAATCCTTGAACTAAAATTCTAAAAATTAATGAATTATGCATGAGGGACATACATCTGTGAGGAAGAATGCTATAAAGAAATGGATGTAGAACAGAAGGGCAGTGGACCCTAGGAAGGCAATTTTATGATGCTGAATTTTTGATTGACTGTGTTTTTACTTGTGAGAGTTGGGACTCCAGGCTTGTGGAAAGAGTGGAAGCTCTCCCTTGTGAGGAAATATTGGAAGCTATTGTGTTTTGTTCTTTTTGCTTGGCCCCTTTGCGGCTCGGGGGGATAAGGGGGAAGGAGAGTACCCCTAGCATTGGATGGGAGGTACTAGTGAAGTCTTTGTGATTAGAAAGAGAAGGAAAGGAAGGAGCACAAGGTATGGAAGGACATCTTCAACACACAGGTTTCATTGATTTCTGGTATTTATAAGATGAATTTATTTATTTTACGAGAGTATCAGTACAATAGATGGATAGAGTCACTGTAGAATCATTGGAAGGTATAACTGTCAAGTGTTACGTTTGATGGAAAACAAACAATAACTATAGTGTTATATTTTAATTCTTCCCTGTAAATTTCAGAGATTTTCCGAACTCTGTATATTGGTCTAATCCTCCTTGTTATTGAGGAATATGTATTCATATAGCTTATGGTTAAGTCTATTTTTTCATCCTTACCTGAATATGTTGAACATAGTTTAAGGGGATTATGTTAGAAAAATTCAAATGTATTTCTCGATGGTCATTTGTAGTTTAGTTCTAATTTGTATCGTAAGCCCTTGTTGAATTTCATTTAAAATCCAAATCAATTCTATAGATGGGTTTCGTTACCGAGAGGCATACGGGACCAAAACTTGTATCATAACTTACTGTTAAGTTTACTATATTTCTTTTTTGACAAATGGTGTATCCTCAATGGTGGTTTACCCGAATTTTTGTGTTCCTCTGATGTAAATCTTGGGTTAAACCTAGTTGTTATTAGTGATGAACCCTTGTGCCATAGTATCTTAAATTTCAACTTTGGGATCTTGGGATTTCTGGGAGAAGGTCTCCGAATTTATAACCTTTACTTATTTCTTTCTTAGGAATTAGCCCTTTTTCCTAAACCAAGTTATGCATGTGACCAGGATCCAGAACATAGTGCTAGTCAAGAAGGGCACTATTCAGGACTCCTGAACTCCGCCGCTCCAGACGTTCTTCAAACTCAACACTCCCTTCTCTCGAAGTGTTAATCGATCAAAGTTGGTCATAAGACGAGTTGACCAATAGTTGTAAGTTACCCATCCCTACCACCCTCCTTTCATTGACTTGTAACAATTGATCTAAAGGCCGACATAGTTCTCTTAATGCAATATTCTATGGTGGAGATCCACTACGGAACTCTGGACTTCAGGGTTTTCCTGCTTCCATAACCTTATACTATTCACCCGTACCAACGGACCATTGAAGAGATCATAGATCTAACGGATTACACTCCTCTTAAAAATCAACGGTTTTTGTTTACTCCAGATTTCGAAAAACTCCAGGAGTTCTTCACCTTTTGTAACAACCACTCCTTTCCTCCAGAGTGTCGAACTATCGAAACCTCCGAAGGACTAAGACTTGAAGATATACTAACTTTGTTTGTTCGCTAGATCTATAGATCTCCCTTACACTAGAAGTTCAGAACTTTGGGGCCTTCGTATCCCTATACTGTACCTCTTAACTTAGCAGAGAGACGAATCCAACTAACTCAAAGATTAATGGTCCCTATACCTTGCTCCGATCTATGACCATAAATGATTTCAAAGATCTGACTCTACGATGTGGCTGTTGATGTCATTGTTCACGTGGTTGCCATGTGTCACCTTGATTCATAACTTTTGTACCTAAAGTGCCAACTAGACCTTGACACTTGTCACTAACTAATTGTGCCACGTGTTCTTGCTGATGTGATCTTGCTGACGTGGACTATGATGACGTGGGATCTCATTGTGTTGCCACGTGTCTTACTTCGTGACTCTGGGGCTTCGACCTTTAGGTATTTTTACATGTTTTGGAATTCTTTTTTTTGGAGTGGTCGACGCCGAAGTGGTCAACAATGGAAGTTCTTATGCTTTCCTTCCACTCGGATTTCATCCAACAATTGTGATCAGTCCTGGATCAATGGTCCAGATTCATTTTAGGTTTTAGGAATCTGGGTTTTTCATTGTTTCCACTTCCCTTTTCTCCCATAGTGAGATTCCTTGAAACTTAAACCTCGAGCATATTGACTTTATCTAACTGTCCTCCTTTAACCCAAAAATCTTAACAGATCCAATGGCTAGAAAACACTCGCCGATAGGTGTATATCACTTCGGAGCTTCGGGACTTCAGGGTTCTTCCCTCCTTGTCAACTAACCCAAAGGTCCTTTTTCCTCCCTTCGTATGACCGAGAGATATGACCTCGACCCATATCCTTGAGTTCTAATCAACGGGTTAATTTGATGGTTGTGATTTCATCAATCTTGAAGATCGATGGCTTGGGAGGATTGTGGAGCCTCAACTAGCACAATTTTTAAACCCTCTCCCAATTTACATAATCAAAATTGCTCATTGATAGTGTGACCAATGCCAACTGTCGATATGTTTGTAGGAGACGATCAATGACCTGTATAGATTGCAGAACCAAAAATGGCACAATAGTTAACTTGACCCTCCGATCCCACAATGGCTCCCTGTTGTTGATCTATCTTGCTGAGATCCGATGGCTAAGACTTAATCAGATGTTGATCCGACAACCCTCCTCTACAAATCCCAGATCTGACGGCTACTGTGGCTTCCTCCTGGTTCAATGGTATTGACTCCTCCTTAAACCCTGCACCCCTGACGCTCTTGATATTTTCCTTGATTTAAAATCTAGAGCTCTTAGCACATCCCTCCTGAGCTTTAGATGCTAATTGTTGAGTGCGTACTTGGGCTTCCCCTATGTATGTTCGTACTGTCTCTCCTGATCTTGTACTTCCAAATGTTTTGACCTCTGCTCGACTTGAGAGGGTCTCTGTGCACTTTGGGTGTTGTATCTTTTGAACCTTGGGCCTTCAAGGAGCCATCTACGCATTCCTGGAATGGACTCTGGAGGTTTTTCACTATGTTTCTGGAAGAGAAGTTTTAGGCTTCTTACAAAACTTAAACTCCTTCTTAGAACATACTCTCTCCCAGTTACAAGTTATTTCTTCACTGTTTCTAAGTGATTTAAAACTGTCATGAATGATAGATTGTTGATTATAAGGATTATGTTTACTGTTTAAGGTTATTGTCTTGATGTTTCTGGAATTTATTCCTATCCTTAAATGAGTAAGGTGAGAAATTATTGAATTAGTATGCAAAGATGTTATGATGAGGTGACCATGTTACCATATCTTCTCTATTTGCAGAAAAATAGTTAAGAACCCTATTTGTATATTAAATTTTTTTGGAATGAAATGAGATTATGGGAATTAGACACTTCCTTGTTCCTTAGAACAATCACCAGTGTTGAGATCTTAAATGGTCAGCATCAATCAGACGAATCCTAGACTTGAGCGTTGATTATGTGTCTTGCAAGTCCTAACCTTGCATGATAATTTGGGTGGGTAGTTGCAATTTATTTTACGTGAAGTGACATATTCCTTCATGCTTTAAGAAGTATCTAAATCTAGTTTTGCAAATGGATTGAAAGAAATAGAATATGTATTACTAATTTATGTTTCTCTTATTCAAATAATGTTTATTATTTTTTCAAAAAAAAAAAATCATATTGTTTTCTCAAATACTTACATGACGTAACAGAGGGGTTGTTACACATAAAAACATTGAAGAATGTAATTGAGTTTAGAAAACTTGCGAAAATTATTGGGACTTGACATAACCATCGGCTAAGACTGAAGTGCCTCATTCTCTTGACAATTCTCCATCTGTTCATAAATTTCTTCTCATAGAGGATATGGAAAAACCACGTCATGCTTACATCCTATATTTTCAATAAGAAACAAAGTAAGAATTACTTTTCCTTTACTCTGATTTTTTTTTAGATATGAATCCTCAAGCCAATCTGCAATTCCATCATAAAACACAGAAGGAAAATTATAAATTTGATGAACTAGATCTGCCAATGGTAAACACATCATATGAGGATTCATTATATAAAAGAGGTTGTTGATTCGAGCATTCCCTTTGACAAAATGAATTGGTTGAAACTGTAAAGTATAATCCCAAAAATTTGAACTAACCAATGAATAAATATGGAGTATAGAATCTATGATCTTCACAAAAATATTATCAGAAATCAATTGAATAGCATTTTCTTGTGACATATCTTTCTCCTGTGTAAATAAAGAAAGTGAAAGATCTTTAGATCCACCTTTGTCAATGTTATGTTCAAAATTTATTTCACCAAAACTTAATATATCGAAATGATCAGATTGTGATGGAAATGTGTAGAATAAAATAGATAAAGTATCATGCACATCAGAATCTATGAAAATATTAGGATACATAGAGTAAAATTAATCTGAGATAAGCAACTGAAAAGACACTCTTGAGTTATGCTAATTAACAATGATATTTTCAAGAGATTCTTCTTCACTTGCTTTAATACTTTCTCTTTGTTTCTGTAACACACTCTCAAACATTTTGTGATCATCGATATTTTCAAAGATACTTTCATGGAAAACATGTAGTCTTTCCTGTGAATAAGCTATGATTTGTGAATGAAGGTTTAAGGTTTCTTCTTCAAGTTGCAGATCTATATATCTCACCTGTTTTATTAGAATGTTAGAACACTCAAGATCATTTCCATTACATGTGTGTTCGTCAATAATTGAATTGAAGGAATGATTAGAGAAAGAGTTAGAAGAAGATGGACATACACCTTGACCTACAATCAAATCTCCTTCCATGATAGTTGATGATTGAAGGTGCAATGGTTTGGAGGAAAAATGCGTTTGATTGTCAGTAAAATCATCCTCAATAGATTATATCGCCTTCGCTTGTTCATGATTTTCTAATGGATCTGTCTCATTCTACAAACAAGATTCATTTTTCAAATTGATGTTATGATCTGTATTTAATTTATCATCTACAATTAAATCTTTATTAATGAAAGGGGTGCTAACATCTGAAATAAGACTTGATAAAAAAGATAAATCATCAAGACGAAACTTACAAAGAACATGATTGATATTTTTTGAAAACTTCTCTGGAGATGAGTCATCATTGATTAGTAGAGCTTGAAATTATTCACACAGTCTATTGTAATCATAAATTTCAAAGGCATATAGAAATTCCTCTACAAAATGAAACCAATAAAAAATGTGATAGGATGGAAAAGACTCAAACCAATGTTTAATCCGACCTCTAAAAGTTAAGGAAAACACTCTGCATAAAAGATTTAAATCAGTGATATCATGTTTGATGCACTTACACCAAAAATTACTAAGATGGTCCTTTGCATATATATTCCCTTCACCACCGAATTGGAGTTTCAACAAGAGGGAAATTGTCTTACTGGGAATATTAGGTAATGGAAAGTTGAAAGAATTTTCCCATACAATGATTTGGGTAGGAGCCATGAAAAATTAAAAAAAAATTGAAATAAAGACTCTGTAAGACAAGCTTGTCAGTGTGGCCCTCCTTATAACACCATTTGTTGATGGGCGATATGTAATCAGTTGTCAACTAAAAGGGAATAATCCGGTTTGAGGTTGTCTAATTGTAGCCTAAGCCATTTAAGATAACTATCCCTGATGGGTTTAACGGTTCTGTTAGCCGATGAGGGAATATTTTAACTACTAACTACTTACTAACGAGTTTCTATTATTTACAATATTAACTAGGTGAGACTAATTACAAAATCTACAAAATATACAAGTACACCATTTCAAAGAAAGTCTTGTGAAATAAAAAGGTCTTAGGGAACTAAATCCTAGAAAAATGAAAAGATAATAAAATCTAAGTCTAATGCATAAATGTCACTTAAATATCCTACTTACAACAAATGTATTCAATCCAAACTAAACCTAGTAGTCAAAATAAATAAATATGAATGTAACCAATGATAGATTTGGTTCAAGTGGAAAAAGCACTTGTACTAAATCATTTGAAAAAAAATAATTACATTCAACAAAAACACCTAAAATGAAAGAACAAAAATTGCTTACCTATCCCAGCCAGGAGAAAAAGTAAATTCACTGGTTAAATCCTTCTGTGTAGATGCTCATTAAATTGTTCACCTGTAAAGAAAAATCTTTGACATGAAACTATTTAATTCAAGTGATTCGATAATTCTATTGAAAGCAACTTGAACGGAACAAAGGGGTTTTGATATCGATATAGAAAGAACAACCATCAAATCCAATCCTTTATGAAAATATAGTGATACACTATTTCAATCAGCAAAAGACATTTTGTTGAAAAACTTGGTTAAACATATGCAAATTATACAGGAAAACCCTATATATTTTTACACATGCATTTATGTAACAATTCTCACAAAGGATTATCACATGTAGAATAACGAATATTGAATTTATATATTAATTAATTGGACATGAGATAGATGAAAATAATAGCAGAACATTGTATTAACTAGCACAACCGCTAACTCGCGGCTGGTGAACGTCGAAAGGCTACGGCTGGTAAATCGCCTCATTCGCTGCTGGTGAACGCTGATAGGTGTCCGCTGTTCACTGTGTTTAATCAGGACGCCGATAGGTGTTCGTTGATCATTGTTTTTACTCGGATCAAACCAGTTTCAATATTACTGCATTCAACACCGGAATCAGAATCAACACCTAACGTGGTCTTGATGGAATACGGGAGGAAACAGTCGAGTAAGTGGAGATGAAAGCGACAGGGCAAGGAAAATGGTGGAGGAAGTGGAGAGTAAACGATAAGTTGCCGGAGAAATGGAAAGTAATAAACCTTATTAATCACTCAGACGTGGCAATTAGCTAGCCACTATAGTAAATTTTAAATATGATCAAGTAAAAGTAAAAAAATAAACATGTAAATGGATGTTTTATAATAGTGAGGAAGTTAGTGGTTGAAATCACAACCATTGATTTATTGGGACGACTAAGAATATTCCATCAATATTTAATCTTGTCCGTACAAACTTGATTAAGCATTAAAAACCTATTAAATGTACCCATTGTCAATAAGTGTACACCTTTCAGCGTAATAAAAGTGATCAAAAACCAAAATTTAGATAACACAAAGTTATGCTAAAAATATTATGAATCACTCACAGAAACAAAGTCTGAGGTAATCCAGTGTTGATTGTCTTCCTTTCACAATCTCCAATCCATTCATTACCCCTTCATTCCACCCTTCCGCTTGGCTCACGGGTTGAGTTCTTTTTTATATTATCACAGAGCTATGAATCTCCCCAAAAAGATCCAATAAATCCCTGTCTAAAAAATGCAGTCTCTAAAATAAGAAAAAATTGATAGTCTCCAGGTCGAATTTTCACGAAATATGAAAAACATCCTTTCAAAGATTCGCATGCATCTCCTGAATCATTCATAATTTCCATAAATTCCTTGCGTTTCAGCTAAATCATCCCATTCTGCACGTGGGTTTTCGACGGTTTCTTCATATTCCTCCTCATCTGCCCGCAAATCGAACGCAAAATTGGCTTCATGTGACTTGACGGAAATGCCCAAACTTGTTATTTTTGGTCCTTCCACCAACAGTTTTCTTAAAAACTAGGATCAGAATCTGCCAATGTGGCTACACTAGGCCATATCACAATTATTTAAGAGTAAATGAGCCATTTATTATAAAATCCGCTGGTCTTCATAACGTATTGCCAAGTGTAACGAACGGTGGTTGACATGAACTAAAGACTTTCATGGCTTTCAGTTTCATTATCTAGGTACTGGTGACTAAGGCATGAATGTTCAAATGTAATCTCAGTCTTTAATGAGCATGAAATTTACAATGATAACCATACAATAAAGGTTTGAATGATGCCACATTATTTGTGAGACAACAAAACTTAAACTACCTTGTTGAAGTCTTAGGGATTTAAACATTTAAGACAAGTGTCTTCGCCATGAAAATACCACATCTCAATACCATACAAGTGGCTTTACAGTTATTCGAACATATAATAATCCTCGACTTAAACCAAGGTCACAATAGAATGTCGTGCATTTGTTCCCATAGGGCTAAGTGAAAACATGAAAACCACATGTAGGCGCTCATATTTTTATGGACCTTAGTGTCGTTCGATAATACTCATGCGATGCTTATGATGATACAAAAACTCATGTGAGCCAAAATGTTATCATAATATCAAATCACAGTCTCATAATAAAGCCATTTCAAACACTTTGTGATATAATAGGAGCCTTGATTTAACTATAAATAACTAGAACCTTCAACATGGTCAATTATGTAGTTCAATAACAATTAATCATGTAGCCTTCTAGAAACACAAGACATTCAAGCCATAATAACATTCTCCAGTTAGCATAATCATGCCATAACATTCAGATTTTGAACTTAATGTTGAAGAATCATGAAATTCAAAAACAAAGAATATGCCTGAAATAATATCAATGCCCAAACTCAATATAAAGCAATCCACTCAAATCAAAGAAAACAATCAAAGTATCAACTTGATTTTAGGAGGGGTTATATATTAAAAATGTAGTAGGAGTTGTTGTTGGACAACAAATGTCTAGGGTTTTATGATTTCTTCTTGATGCTAAAAATGCGAGGCCTCATTGTATTGTGCTCGAAAGAATGCGTGCAACCTCCACATCTCTTTTCATATATTAGATACTACCATTCGAGCAAGATTGTTTCATTCTGCATTTTACAGTTTCAACAAATTTCTTTATTGAATAGAAGTTAAGTTTCATTGTATCTTTGTTATTGTTCTCTCTATATATGTGTTAATGTTATAGATCTGTATTTCATTTCGTTCCTCTCATAAATTTGGATCAGTGGTATTAGAGTGGTCTTCTCTTTATTTGTATATCTGTGCATGTCTCTAACGAGGTCAAGGTATAAGCAGTTGAGATTTGAACCAGTTGAGCCTTTGCAAGATCGGCCTCGACGAACCCAACGAATGCCCATGGGGGAAGAAAATAGATATGATGGGACAAGAGATCCCTTTAAATTGTTTCTCTAGGAAGCCCTCGGGTGACAGAGGGACGAGATGATGGAAAATTTTGCACAAATCCTTCGATGGCTGCTAACAGGCGACACATCTTCCTCGAGAGGAGGCGCCGCCCCCTTCAAGGTACATATCAATTTTGATATTCCTATATTTGAAGGTCAAATATATGTAGATGTTGTAGAAAAATTGTTAAACCTTCTAGAATGGTATTTTTTTGTCCATAACTTTTTCGATAGAGAAAATATTACATCTCCTCTCCTTAAGGTTGTTCCCCATGTCAAATATTGGTGGGAGAATTTCTGTGAGCAAAAGGAAACATATGGATCTATATTATTTGTAGTCGCACCCACTTGGG
Organism: Picea engelmannii; assembly: GCA_009831015.1. Classification (NCBI taxonomy): domain Eukaryota; kingdom Viridiplantae; phylum Streptophyta; class Pinopsida; order Pinales; family Pinaceae; genus Picea; species Picea engelmannii. Next base: position 588,112 of record ML777461.1, on the reverse strand, counting down.
GTTCTTTCAAGGATGTTATTAAGGAATAATACTACGATGTTGGAAGTTGTAGAAATTTCGATACACTTAATGTATTCCTACGATTCTCCTGATCTAACAATTTCCGCTATTGTTAAATACATAATCGCTTCTACTATTGTTCTTGTGGATTAAATTAAACCATGATCACAACCATGAGCACAAAGTGAAATATCAATAACACACAACACATAAGTTTTACCGGGAAAGCGTAAAGCTAAAAACCCCATTGTCATATATTATGTATATCATGAATCATGAAACAATCTCATGCAAAACTCTAATCCAAGAGCTCTCAGTACAATACAATCATCTCACATTGTCATACACAACTCAACAAATACATGTGCCAATTCCTGTGTCCAGACAGCTTGCCTCCTCTGCACAATCTCTGCAATCTGAATTCTCACAATGATCGAATTATTCACGAATTGCCTAGCTTGCACATGCTCATAAGCATATTCACTGCATGTTTGACCAAATCACAATTGATAGCCAAACTGTCCGTTTCACCTGTTATCTCAACTGGATCTCCAATGGATTTGCATGCATGTAGTTAACCGTGACAAATCTTCAGTTGAATGTGAGTTAACTGATTAGCTGAACTCTCACTAGTGCATGTTTAGTTACAACTAGTACAACTGATCTTAACTCATTTAACTACACTTATAGTTCTGTTCCAAATCCAACTCACTCAGTTATGAATGAGATAATAGATTAATATTTATTGTCTAATTTAATTAAGGGAAAAATAAATTAGACACATGTTTCTTGTTGACTTTTCAACACTCCCTCTCAACAAGAAAGGGATTATCCTTTACCCCAATCCTGTCTCTATGATATTCGAATTTGCTCCTGGTGAGCTCCTTTGTCAGAATGTCTACATCCTGATCTTCCGTAAGAATGTATTGAAGCAACATGATCTTCTGCTACACACAATCTTTGAGATGATGATACCGGATATCTATATGCTTAGATCTGTCATGAAACACAAGATTAATCGAGATTTTAATGCAACTCTGATTATCACAATGAATCACTGTCAGATCTAAATGAGAACCAAACAAACCAACCAAGATCTTCCTCATCCAGATAGCCTCACATGCAGCTTGACTCACTGCCATGTATTCCGCTTCTGCTGAACTAAGTGCCACAGATCTCTGTTTCCTGCTGTACCAAGAAACAACTGTAGATCCGATACTAAAGATCCCTCCTGATGTGCTCTTTCTGTCCGTTGGGCTGCCCACCCAATCTGCATCCGTGAAGCCATGCAACTTCACCTCATCTGTCTATTTGTACCATAATCCATACTCAGATGTGCCCTTCAGATATCTCAGAACATGCTTACCTGCCTTCCAAAAGAGTTTGGTAGGCTTAACCATTGCTTGAATTAACTGGTTAACCACATAACAAATGTCCGGTCTCGTGTTCACTAAATACATTAGCGAACCCACTAACTGTCGATAGATAGTAGCATCCACTACCTCTCCAGAAGTAGCATCGTCTTTCCTCTAGTTTCCTAGAAGAGGAGTATCCATGGGTTTACAACCCTCCATGTGAAACTTACCCAGTATCTCCCTTGTATACTTTCCTTGAGACACAAAAAGTTCACCATCTCGCTTCCATATTTCCAAACCAAGGAAATAATTAAGAAGGCCCAAATCCTTCATCTCAAACTCCTTTGCAAGGTCCTCCTTGCATGAGTGTATCAGCTGCTCATCACCACTCAATATTAAATTATCAACATAAAGCACAATGATCAAAAGCTTACCCTCCACCACAATTTGGTATAGGTTTGCATCTACTTCACTTTTGGTGAAGCCCAATCCGGTGAAATAGCTATCTATCCGAGTGTACCAAGCACAGGGTGCTTGCTTTAGCCCATACAATGATCTCTTGAGTCTGCACACATGCAACTCTCTGTCAAAGGTCTCAAAACCTTTCGGTTGTTCAATGTACACTTCTTCCTCAATGATCCCGTTGAGGAACGCAGTTTTTACATCCATCTGATGAATGCGCCAGCCCATCTGCGCTAAGAGTGCAAGGATGGATCTTATGGAAGAGTACCTTGTGACAGGTGCAAAGGTCTCACCATAATCTATCCCCTCGATCTGTGAGAAGCCCCGAGCCACAAACCTGGCCTTGTATTTCTCCACACACCCATCAGTAGATTGCTTTACCTTGTAGATCCATCTCGAACCTACCACTGATTTGTCGGCCGGTCTTGGGACAATTTCCCATACACTATTTTTGACAATGGAGTCATACTCCTCTACCATAGCATCAACCCAAGTGGGGTCCTGCACTTCTTCCTGAAAGGAAGATGGTTCAGTCACAATACATTTGCTCATGAGAGCCATGTATCTAGCAAATCGATCAAGAGACTGTCTCTGTCTACGCTGTGAAATAGGGGCTCCTACATTCTGTGCAACATCTATTCTCAATCTATTAGCTTCCGTGGTGTGCTTTCTGCTATTTCTGATGGATGGCTCTACTTGAGTGGTTTCCTCCACTCCATGAACCTCCTCATGTGGCTGATCCACATCTTGAGACTCATCCTTGGGAACCAACAGTTCCTCTTATGCATGCAAGTCTAGCTCCCTCTCAAGCGACAACTGCATGGATTTCCCCTCATCGAATTTTATATCCCGTCGCATAATGGTCATCTTACTATTCGAAAAATACACACGATAATTATGGGGTGTTTTTGTGTACCCCACAAATATCCCAACTTCAGCAGTCGGTTCCAGCTTCTTCCTGGCATCCTTGTTCACATGCACAAAAACAAATGAGCCAAAAATTTTTAAATGCGAAACATCAGGTTTCTTACCAGTAAAAGATTTTTCAGGTGTACTCATGCCAATTACTCTATGAGGACAATGGTTCTGCACATAAACCACAGTATTGCATGCTTCTGCCCACAAATGAATTGGTAGGCCCTGATCATGCAACATCGCTCGTGTTGCACCCACGATCATTCTGTTCTTTCTCTCCGCGACCCCATTTTGCTGTGGGTTATGAGGCACTATGAGTTCTCTTCGAATTCCTTCTCTGCTGTAGAAGTCTTTGAATTCGTTAGAGATGTATTCCCCACCATTATCACTCCTTAGATCCTTCACTTGCTTCCTCGACTCTTTCTCCACCAATGCTTTAAACTCACAGAACTTTGAGAATGTTTGATCCTTCTTCTGCATGAAGAATATCCAACATTTACGAGAAAATTCATCAACAAAAATAACATAATACCCGTGTTTTGCTGTTGAAGCAACCGAGAATGGTCCACACACATCCATGTGAATTCTCTCCAGGATTACCGAAGCACGGTTCTCCTTTTCATGAAAGGTGGAATTTACATACTTCCCCAGGGTGCACCCCTTACACTGATATGACTGAGCAAGTGTTCCCCTTGGAAGTCCAGTAGATATTTGCTGCATGATCTTCAAGGCTCCATGATGAAGATGGCCCAATCGCCTGTGCCATAATTCACCCTCATCCTACCTCACCACTTTTTCTGCCTTGCCTATCATGGCATTGCATCCATCTACCTCTAGCATGTAGAGATTCTTAACTTGAATCCCTATCTTCTTGACTTGACCTATTGCTTTATGTCGCAGGTAGGCTTTACCACTGCTAAAAACAACATCATAGCCTCTGTCCTCCAACATTGCGACTGAGACCAAGCTTTTCTTCAGACCTGGAACATGCATAACATTTTTCAATTGAAATGGTTTACCTGACTCCCTATGAAAGGTAATGGTACCAATACCATTTGCACTGTATCGTCCATCATCACCCATCTCTATATGCATTCTAATATCTTTCTCCTCCAAGTCAATGAAAGACTCTTTATCTCCCGTCATGTGGAATGAAGCGCCACTATCCAAATACCACACCGATCCCGATGCACTTGAAGCCATGCATGCGATCAAAGTGAAATCAAGCTCAAATTGTGAGACAAGAGCCTCACCAGTTGCAGATCCATCAATCGTCTTGTTCTTCCTCTTCTGCGGACAGTTAGTAGCGAGATGCCCATGTTCACGACAGTGAAAACACTTCACTTTTGACAAATCCAGGTTCTTGACTTTAGACTCAGATTTTGATTGGAATTTCTTCCCTTTCCCTTTCCTTGCCTTAGTAGTCAAAGCACAATCCTCTTCATCATCATGCTTTGATGAAGATCCATCTCTGGTGTTTCGCCTAAACTCCTCTTGCACTAGATCCGACCATAGTCATTCCCAATCTGGCAATTTTTCCCTTCCATTGACAGTGTCTTGATAACTGTGCCAACTCTTAGGAATCCCTAGGAGCGCCAAGCTCACCAAATCATCAGCAACAACTGTGATTCCCACACTTCCAAGATCATCCCGATATTGGACAAACTTCGTGAGATATTTTGGAATGGTGTCTTCTTTCTCCATCTTGATCTTTTTGAGTTTATCTTTGAGCGCCAATTTCCTATGGTCGCTACTGTTTTGGAACAGATCTGTCAAAACCTTCCACATTGCATATGGTGTGGTTTTCCCATGGAGACTTGAGACAATGTGGTCTCCTACTCCCTCCAACAGAATCCTCCTCGCCTTTGCTACTTTCTTTTGCCATGCTTCAAGATTTGCAGTGTCTGTTGCATCCGGCTTAGGAACATCTACGTCAATGTAACCCTTCAAGCCATTGTCTTCGAGCACTGCTTCCATCCTGTCCTTCCAAGCAATGTAGTTTGAGCTTCCCTCGAGTGCATACTCCAACCTCAAGCCATTGAAAGACATTTTCGATCTTGAATCAAGTGTCGCACCAAGAAAATCTTGCAAATTTGAATATTATCCAACCCAAAACTCAAATCCTGCACTTTCCTCTTTCCTTGGGAGGTTCGCACCCCACCTGAGAGCAACCTCAGGGAAGTTTGCACCCTGCCTGTGTGTAGCCTGCGAACTTGCCTGGGATGTTCGCACCCTGCTCCACTGTAGCCTGTGAGAATGCTCAAGAAGTTCACACCCTGCTCCACTGTTAGGGTGAGGGAAGTTTGCACCCTACTCCACTGTAGCCTACGACAATGACAATGAAGTTCGCACCCTGCCTTTGTCTATGGTGCAAGAATTACTGTTCTTTAAAACACTGGAGTTTTCAGTACTAGGGTTCGCACCCTGCTAGAGACGGGACCTACGAGAATGAAATTATGTTCGCACCTTACTTCCGTAGCTCCATGGCCTCTGTGGCTCTGATACCATGTAGAAATTTCGATACACTTAATGTATTCATGCGATTCTCCTGATCTAACAATTTCTGCTACTGTTAAATACAGAATCGCTTCTACTATTATTCTTGCGGATTAAATTAAACCACGATCACAACCATGAGCACAAAGTGAAATATCAATAACACACAACACAGAAGTTTTACTGGGAAAGCGTAAAGCTAAAAACCCCACTATCATATATTATGTATATCATGAATCATGAAACAATCTCATACAAAACTCCAATCCAAGAGCTCTCAATACAATACAATCGTCTCACACTGTCATACACAAATCAACAAATACATGTGCCAATTCCTATGTCCAGACATCTTGCCTCCTCTGCACAATCTCTGCAATCTGAATTCTCACAATGATCGAATTATTCACGAATTGCCTAGCTTGCACATGCTCATAAGCATATTCACTGCATGTGTGATCAAATCACAACTGATAGCCAAATTGTCCCTTTCACCTGTTATCTCAACTGGATCTCCAATGGATTTGCATGCATGTAGTTAACTGTGACGAATCTTCAGTTGCATATGAGTTAATTGATTAACTGAACTCTCACTAGTGCATGTTTAGTTACAACTAGTACAACTGATCTTAACTCACTTAACTACACTTATAGTTCCGTTACAAATCCAACTCACTCAGTTATGAATGAGATAATAGATTAATATTTATTGTCTAATTTAATTAAGGGAAAAATAAATTAGACACATGTTTCTTGTTGACTTTTCAACATAAGTTATGGCGACTTATATACAAGTTGGACCACATTGCGACAGGAAAGGGACCAAATAGTGCCAGAGTTCACCAATGTCTTCCATACCTTGTGCACCAAGATGGGTATCAAAGACTTTGAGCGACATATGGTGCTCAAGTATCGCAATGGTATGCATAGATACATATAGACAAAAATGGAGTGTCTGGACATCTCATCCTTGGGCGTGGCCTGTTAATATGCTGTGAAAATTGAGCAGAAGCTTAAACAAAAGACATGGAATTTTGGGTCTGCGAACCCCTCATAGAAGAAGCAGGGAAAAGGTGGCCCCAACTCGTAGAATAAATGGTAGAGAAATGATGGATAACCTCAAGAAAACTAGTCTAAATTGAAAACAAAGAAGGACAATGGGAAGACAAAGAAAGACATCAGGAAGTTGTGCGAGTTCCATAAGATCCCCTAGAATAACACCACTGAATGTCGCTCAAAGCAATAATTGGTGACTGAGGTGAAATCCTATGAAGTAGATGTGAGCTCCAACTTTGATTCAGACCTGGAAAAAGTAAGACAGATCATTGATGCAAAACCCAGTGCCATTGTTGCTACCACCAAGCTCTAACCTGTTGAGGAAAAGGTATAAATTACCTTACTCAATCATTTTCAAATCTTGTCTGGCTAGGACAATGTAGTCGAGAATGTCACCCTGGATTTTATAGACTCAAAATATTCTCTCAATCTGTAAGTATTAATTACTAGGATCGATGATGATTTATTAATGAAAAGAATCTTGCAATATAAAATAAAGTTTATATGAGTTTCTCAAATATATAAAGATTACAGAAAGTAAACATGGAGATCAAAAAGTGAAAATAACCAAGTCATAAATACACATATATAAGAAAGAATAACAATATGATTTATTTCATTCTAAGATATCAGAAGTGTTTTTCTCTTTACAAAACCCTTGTGAGGGAATTGACCAAAGTCTGATTTAGAGATCCCCGATGAACACCATACAAAAAGACTCCGACAATCAAACAAAACTGAAATTTATAATCTGGATCAGCTTGCCACAAACTGCTGCCAATTTGACTCTGCAAGACATTCTTTATCAACCATGAAACTTAATTCACAAACATACAAGAATACACATACTATCAAGGATGGATCAACACCTCTAAAACAAGCATCTGAAAAGTTTAGTTCAGTCTTGAACCTTGGTGTCTACAATAAGAGCCTGTTTTCACAAAGATAATTAGGCTTTGAATAAACTCAAGAATGAATGAAAACTGAAACTATCTTAGGCAAAAAAAAAGAGCAAACCTTAGTCTTTCTTTCTCCTTCTACTCTCCCCTTGTCTCTTCTTCTCATTCAACTTTTATTCTTCCAAATAAGTTGAAGTAGTTCAACTACTTTCTTTAGTTAAGTTAGTTTGACTTAACTAATTAGTTAGGAGTGTTGGAAGATTGGTTGTTGTCATTGATGTCAACCCTAGTCATGGGTTTTGGACTGCAATATTGATAAAGGTATTTGGACATGAAGGACAATGCACATGCATATACAACACCCATGAATGGATAGTATACATCATGTTGTTTCCAGTGGTATGTGGCACGACACGTGGATCCTCATGGTTGAGGAGAAATGATTTTTTGAAGATGACAAAGTGAATTGAAGAAGGAAGTACATGTATGCCCTAAAGATAATTAAAGAAACAAATTACAAAATAAGAAAGTGTCAGGTCGGCCCTAATGTTAAAAGGAAGTGACATAAATGGTATAAATGAAAATCATTATACATTCATTTGATACAAGTTGAATTTCAGAGGAAATAAGAAGAAAAGAAGGTCGGATTTCAAGGGAGGATGAAGTCTTTTGGTGATGTGTTCTAAGGTATGTTATTTTCAGGTCATCTTACCATTTTTGATATAACTTTTTTTCTAGAATGATTCATATTGTGAAATCGCTATGGTATTGAGAAGACATATCAAGGTACCTCTGGTAAAAATTTCAGCTCTTGATTCACTAAAATTATGGAGATACACTCTATGGAATATAGGGTTTGTGACCAGTCCTGAAGCTAGTCAATAAATAGGTGTTCCGGGTAAAACAGTCATAACTTCTTCATATAGAATCCAAATGAAGTGGGAAAACTTCCATTGGAAATAACACGGACTGTATTTTATTGTGTGTGAGTTTCAGAATCAGATGTTAAATATTGAGCGTGGGACATGCTGTACAAGTTGGGTCTTCTTAATAGACCAGAATTGAATAAAGTCTACCATTCTTTCTATAACCTCTTTTTGGGGAGGATTCAAGGAGTCAAAATTGGATGAGTTTTAGAGAATACATTAAGTAATATTATCTACAGTATCAGAGTACTCCAAGAATTGAAGAATTGCATAAATTGAAGAAGTCTCAGGAAGCATTATCAGGTTCTATGTGATGATTGGTTGATGGTGATGATTTAATGTAAAGTTTTATTATCTCTCATATATTCTTGGGTGGA
>ML777461.1:550993-579555 GCA_009831015.1 Picea engelmannii | reverse complement strand
TAGCTACCTTTGGAAGTCATTACTTCCCTTGAACAAAAACTATTGATTATTTCTCATATATTGTGCATGGTGTATTGTGGTGTATTGTTGTAACTCTTATACTATTTTTCATTGCTCATTGGATATAATTGAATGGTTTAAGTATAATTTGAAAAAGGTTTTTAAATTGTACTTGATACCGATTCACCCCCTTCTCAGTATCAACAAGGAGAAGTAAATAATAATCATATAGTTAAGGGTCTTTAATTAATAATAACTAGGCAGGTGGGACCCCTTGTGACTCCCCTAAATATCTTCTTTTCAAATCATAAAATATAACACAAAAAGGATAATCATTTAAATCACATGCCACCCTTGTAGCTCCCTTAAATATCCTCCAAATTGGATATTTTAAATATCTGAAATAATTTATATCATATCCAAAAAATATATAAATATCCACATCATCCACATTATCCATATTATACACAAAATACCAAAACAAAGCTTTCTATCCAAACATTCTGAGAACCATCAACACTGTCTTCATCAACTCAAATCATAAAAACACACAATCTAAAAACCATACTTGCCACTCTCAGAGGCAATTTTTCTTTTTTCATTGTTGTTTCCCTTTGATTTCTCGGAAGTAGCCCATGGTTAGTTAGAACCTTGGGTTTGTATCTCTCTAATAACATGGGAACAATCATCCTTCAAATGCATGTGAGAAGACAAAGATTTTGAGGAATCATCGGAGGGAGAAGAAGGGGAGGCCACTGCTTTTCCTTTTTCTTGCATAGGTTGGGGAACATCAAGTTTTAGTCTTTTACTAGCATGTGAAGATTGAACAGGAGAATAAACATGGGAAATATGGACATTGGGATTGACAGGTGGAGGGAGAGGTAATGACATATTGGGCCAAACACGATGGTGAGAGAAAGTCGAGTTGACAATCTCCTGCCATCCATCATTTGCAGGGACTTCTGGTTGCAAGGACACATGTGGAGGAACGAGAATGTCGGGGATATTCTGAGGTGGGAAATGAGGTATTTCTAGTCGAGATTATAATATTCCATGACCAATCTAGTTAAATAACCCAACTTGGAACAACTGGGTCAATTCTTGGGGGTCATCATCAAAATGTATGGAAAATCTAGGCCTTCTAGGACCTCGGTTCCAATTTCCCATGCCTCTGTTATTTATGCCATGGATACCCCTACTGAAGAAATTCATCCTGTAGCAACAATTCGTTAGTGATGAAGCTCTTAAAAAATTATACATGACACTCTTCTTACATGAATAAAAAATTGGCTTAGAAATTGACACGAGATACATGCAAATCCATCGATATCAAACCATTTGTTAATCACCAAGTGAACAGGGGGTGATAAGGATCATGGGACATATGGAGGGAGTGCAATTAAAGAAAAGTGACATAATGATAGGGTATTAATACACAAATACTTTTCAACAATTAATCAAACAATTTACTGTGTCATAAAGTATCAAAATATCAGTCATCAATCCTTGTTGTGTTATCCTTTTGTCGCTTTTGCACAAACTTTTTCTTTTAAAATTTATTTCACAGAACATGGATGCAACAAATGAAATTGGGATTATGAGGGGAATGTAAGGAGCGAAAAGTGATAGAACGATAGGGAAATAATATGGATACTGTTAAATTGAAAATAAATCAAAACATGCAAACAAAACATATTTATGTTTAGACATTCAAAGTTTCACAGTGTTCACTTTTTCAAAACAACAATTTAAACTATTACTTTCTTTGAAAAATTTGTTTGTTGTCTTCCAAAAAATAATCTTGATGCCCATATTTATTTAATTACAACATCCTTTGCATCCATATAATCATTATATGATAGTCATAATGAACAACATTGCAACCGATATGAGAAACCAAGATAGCCTTTTAGCCATAAAGATACATTAACTCAAATTGTAAATACTTTAAAACCAACAGGAACACGCACAATGTTTACAATCACTTATATCCATCACTTATTTCAACATTGTTCAACGCAATCAAACTGGATGTTATAACTTTTATTCGGGCCCCAATCAATTTGCACATAGGTGTCTTTTTATATAAACAACATAACATGTGAACCAAATAACCTTCAATACTCTGAACCCAAGCTTCAAATAAACGATTAGGTATAGACTTCTTTCAGAATTGTCAAACGAGGAATGCAACAAAATTGTGCCCAAGTAACCAAACACGCACAATGCTCCCACCAACCATCAAATTGGAGTAAGACAATATCAAAATAGTATTTAGGGTTTAATACATCAAGTGGAAGGTATGTACAAGTAGTTCAATTAGAGGGTTAGGTCTTCGAATAGCGCAAACAACTCATGCCCTATCACGATTTACCACATAACAATAATATGTAACAATGCTCTCGGTTGTAAGGCTTTCCAAAACAACATACAACCAATTCCAATAGGAAACAAAATGAAGCTAATCCCTTTAATCAACACTATAATATGAACGTCCAAGGACAAACCCATGCCCGCCCAAAAGCATGAATAATGCTTCCATCAACTTTTGGGTGGTGTTAAGTTTAGACCATGAAACGGTGAGGTCATAAGCAAGCAACTAACAGCGTAGGGTTTTTCCAAGACAAGGAAAGAAACACTTTAATCTTTCATCAGTTCACATTAAAACTCACAGGGTAAAAAAACATGTGTACACTAGTCATAGAAACGAACATGGCATGGGAAACTTAAACACAAAGACATGTTATGACAATCCATAGATTGGGTACTCACAAAAATCATATCTTTGATAAACCATAATAATCAATTTCCATAGAGAGGTCAGACCCCAAAACCCAAGCCATGATCGAGCAGGTTTCACTGTAAATTTTATTCAACAATTCCATGTGAAGATTACACACAACAAGAAGACCGCGACCATTTTATGTTTTAAGTTGCAACATTCTAGAACCACCACCATGAGAAACCAAGGACGCAAACACCAATACACATTTCAAAAGTATCATAACAACTTAAGAATCACACAGATCGTGAGAAACATGAGACAAAAATTGATTCAAATGGCAGAGTAACTATCATGGATGGAAGAGTAAGAAAACCCATACCTGGAAAAATCCCGCACGAGGAAAAACAAGATTGTATATCTCCTTTATTTACGACCAAACAAGGCAGAATAGCAACAACTACCAAAGCGAAAACCAAAATTAAAGAATGACTAGGGTGATGGGCTCGACAGGAGTTTGAGTGACGTGCAGTAAATGCACGTCGCTTCTCCCTTCCAACCTCATTCAATTCAACATACGAACCAAGCCGATTCACCATAGCACTAAACAATTAGTCAACCAAATATCCATTGCCATATCACTTTTTCATAGTGCGCCACCCCTTGGTAATAAAAACTTCTTTAAATAACAATGTGTTAGGAACATAGCCCAATGTGCAACCATATATGAAATTAGAACAAGGCGCATAACCATAGTAGAAAGGGTCTAGAGCACCCATGATTTGTCATGATAATATAACATTATTTCTTTTATTCAAAAGAGATCCATTATTATCCTCTATTAAGATCATTTAACCATTTAATGCCATGTTTAATGCAATATCAAAACCAAAACTGATAATAATTCTTTCATCCATAGGGAAACCTTAACATATTCTATGAGAGATCATCAAAGCCATTCAGTGCCATGTTTTAATCAACCAAATATCCATATCACCATAACATTTTAAACCATGATCTGAGGCAAATGATCTGTAGAAGATTGCGCTGGTACCATCACATAAGAAAACTAAATATGAGCGTTGCATATCCACCATAGTGCCACAAGTCTTCAAGGGGGTCCCACCTACTAGTTTATTATTAATATAGATATATAATAAATCCTGGCAATCATTTGCAACCATAGTATTCATCGTTTCTCTTTTAAGCATAAAAAAACTAGCGACTCCACAAGGAAATATGTTTCCAACATATTAAGAACTCAGAATGTATGGTTTTGTAGACTAGGTGAATCGTAGATCAAAGAAAATATTTACCAGAATGATTATGCAACAGGGGCAGGTGAGTCGGTTTAAGGAAGAAATGACCTGGGAATTTGGGAATAGATCATGGAAAGTTTTACGTATGAGGGGTTTATTCCTGTATGCATAAAATTCAATTGGTCATAGTGAAAGTGTTTATTGTTTAAAGGAGAAAAAATTCTGGTGTGCTCTTTTTGAATCTCGGGGTGGAGGGAAGAAAGGGAAGACAAAAGTAGGGATGAAAATCCAATTATCTATCTAACAACAATAATGGAAGAAGAAATCAATTTCAGTGATGTCTAAAAGGGGGACATCATAACAATTGTGTAAACTTATTGTTATTGATTAAAATACTCACAAAATAACATCGCTATTGCAAAAATGATCCATAGTTTATTTCTGAAAAGAAAAGAACCTAATAAAAGAAAACATCAAAAACGAAACAATAGAAAAATAAAAATAGCGAAGCAAAATCAAAGCATTGAAACAAAAAATTATAATACAGAAGTAACCTTGATGCAATGTTTTAATTCTCAAACTGGTTCCACATAGTGTTTCAAGTGGGAACCGTTGGTACTATAGGAAAATAATAGCTCTTCCAAGTCCTTTAGAAGATAAGAATTGGCGAATAGGACAAAAGTGATTTTAAAAGGACCCAACCATAATTTTTGAAACTTTGAATGTCTTCCTCTATCAGCATGGGATGAATCTCAAAGAAAGACTTTCTCATTTACCTTAAATCTGACAGATTTTTTGCTTTTATTGAAATATTTATTTATGGTTTGTTGTCTTCTCTTTATGTTATCCAAGGCAAACATCTTTTGTTCCTCTAAAGCTAACAATGCATTTATCCTTTGAGAGACCTTAAAAGAATTTAATTCTTTGATCTGTAGCATCAGTCATAGAGAAGAAAGTTCCAGCTCGGTAGGCAAAATAACTTCTTTATCATAAACAAGTTGAAAGGGACTACAACCTGTTCTTACCTTGGTAGTAGTGCAATCTTCCCAAAGGGCGTAAGTAAGGAGGGTGTGCCATTGACGAGGCTTATCTTCAATGAGAATTTTGATAATTGTAACTAGATTTTTGTTAGTAGACTCGGTTTGCCAATTTCCTTGAGGGTAATAAGATGATGAGGTAAAATGTTTGACTCCCATCTTAGCTAGAAATTGATTCATCTTAGTAGAAATGATAGCGGTACTGTTTTCTGTAATAATTTCTAAAGGAATGCCAAATCTAGAGGAAATATTAGTTTCAAGGAAAAAAGTAACTTGTTCATCCTGTGAATGTTTAAGTGGGACAAATTTAGTCCATTTTGTAAAATAATATGTGGTTGTCAATATAAAAACCTGCCCTACTAAAGATGGAGGATTAATAGAACCGATAAAGTCCAGACCCCATTTCGAAAAAGGAAAATCAAAGAGGACAGGTTGCAGAGGCATGAAAGAAAGACATTCTTTGCGAGCGAATTTTTGGCACTTGTCACAAGATTTTGAAAAGTTATAAGAATCTTGAAAAATTGAAGGCCAGTAATACCCTTTCCTAATGATGTTAAAAGCAATAGTTTTCGTAGAAAAGTGGCCACCCACATGAATAACAGAATCTGAAGATCCATGGGTTTCTTGTAACATTTTATGTGCTTCCTCATTATTCACACACCGAAGTAATATACCATCGACAGATCTCTTGAATAATAAGTCTCCTAAAATCACATATCTGGATTATTCAAGACGAAGCCTTCTCCTTTGATGAGTATCTAAGCTATCTGGACACCTCTGATTTGCAAGTAATACACCATATTTTTATACTAGGTATGTTCAACTATAGGAAGGATTTGACTATCAATGTAAAATAGTGATGAAAGAGGATTATCGTGTTCGTCAATTTCTTCACTTGCTTCAACATGTTGAGCCAAGTGAAGGGATAAGTCTCGTCCCTTAATTTTTTTTGAAGTCATGATGGTTAAATCATGCTCTTGGATCTTGGAAAGCTAATGTGGAAGGTTCTATGAAAGATAAGTCTTTGAAAGAAAAAACTTGACAGTAGGAAAAGGGACTTTTACCAGTGTGTGATTTCCTAAGATAAAGTGGTGAAATTTTTCCGCAACTCTAACAAGAGAAAAATAATGTTTTTCAATATAAGAATATTTTAATTCGTCGTTTGACAAGATTTGACTCATGTAAGCTACTGGTTTTTCATTATTATGGTCATCACATTGTAGGGGAACAACATAAACTTCTTCCTTCGTGGCATTAGTGTATATAATAAAATCTTTCTCAAAATCCGGCTTTGCCAAAACCAGTGCGGAACTGATTGCCTTTTTAATCCTCACGAAAGCATTCTTGACGTCATCAATCCAAGTGTGGGGTTAATGGGTCTTTATTTTTTTCTAACTGGTTTTATACCCTCCTTGATGGGAATGGCATGTTTTATAAGAGTAGGATCAAAACCATGAAGATCCTCATAAGACCAAGCAAAAACATCTTGAAATTCACGAAGTAACTCAGTGAATTTCAACTCTTCTTCATCGGTACATTGGGCACCTATATTAACATTCTTTGGAGAATCAGGTGTTCCAATGTTCAAGGAAATTCTTTCATCCACTTTCCTTTTAGACTCCTCTTCTTTATTATTTTCTTTGTTGCCTACATCACTCGATGAAAATGAACTTTCTAGAGGAGTCAAGCCCTTCAAAATTTTGTTGTTTTCCATGGATATAATCTTCTTGGGCTTATATGGTTCATTTTGTATGAAAGGACAGATGCTTTCATCACTAGGGAAGAGCTACCATGACTCTACATTTTCATGGATATGAGGACGATATAAATATTGGAAAGTACAATCAAGTCTTTGTGGAAGAAGTTGTAAAAACAACTAACATATCATCCATTGAATTCAATTCCCTTTTAACACGAGTGATGTTAAATGATAATAAGTTCGAGATAAGAATACAAATAGCTTGGGTGTAGTGTTTCATTAACTTGTTGCTAGGATACTATATTTTACGTACAAGGTTCATAACAAGCTCATAGTCCTCGAAAACTGTAAGGTGTCCACGACCTAAATTATAGGCATTTTCAATGCCTAGTAATAATTCTTCAAATTCGGTGACGTTGTTTGTGCAAGAAAACTCTAACCTATAGGAAAAGTTATGAATTTCACCTACATGTGAGTAAAATATAATTCCAACTCCATTACCTTCGTTGGAGCATGAACCATCAAAGTGCATGTGCCACATACCATCCTCTAGATCAATTTGTTCCAGAGTAGTGTTATCCTCATCCGCAAAGATGGAGTGCACTTTCTATGTAAGGTGATATTCTTCCTTCCCTTAGGACTATGACATTCTTTCCATTCCGAGGAATGGATAAGTGTGTCCTGTCAAGTGAAAGATATCCACCTGTTATGGATTGCTAGTCTCTTCCTAAAATGATATAATAATTACTTACTGGCATGTCAATTACTTGGATATTAAGTGTTGTCCTGATTTTAGGATGTGTGCATAGAACCAAAGTCACGTCTTTTATTTTTACTATAGTCGACTATTGTAGACTATTATATGAGAGCATGCTTCTAGAGTTTTCATTGGTACAAGACAAGGCTAGATCTTCCATAATAATTTTTGACATTACACTTGGGCCCGAACCGCTGTCAATTAGGAAACAATGGGCTATTTTGTCCATAATATTTACAGAAATGAAAAATGGGGGATTTTTTACAGGGTGTCTAAAATTATTTACACCTACTTTATTTACAATATAATCCTCTTTTTTTACCTCTTCAGAGAGATTGTCTATGGTGGAAGCTTTTCCTTCCATGAAATGTCTTAGATGCTTTTGTTGGTCAGGGACGACAACCATGTCCAGAAGAGTAGCATCGACCTTGATATTATCCAATTGGTTGAGAATGTTATATTTGGAAGAGGCAAGAGGGGAGGGAATTCCTTGACTGTCAAGAGTTTTGATATCTTGTTCAAAAATAACTTGCGAAGATGAGCTTGGTATAGAAGAAGTATGAGGGGGATCATACTTTCCTTTTGAAGCATAGGATTTATTCCTAGTTTTTATGATCATGGCATCCTCTGGTTCTGCCCAATATACAACAAAAATGGCAGTTTTAGGACTTTTTCCAGATATTTTATCTCTGGCACTCTTATTTACCTCACAAGTACTTTCCTCATGATTTTCCTCACAAAAGTTACACCAACTGCGAGTCATGATGGCCTTGGGCTGAAAGTTGTTTTCAATAGTATTCCTAAAAGATGATGAAGAAGAAGATGATGCCCCAGGAGTAAGTGAAGAGGTATTTCCTTTTCGCTCATATGTTATCATTCGATTATTCATATCTTGTACCAGTTGTAAGAGGGAAGACATGTATGTTTGTTTAATTGAGTCTCCCTTGGGAAGAACTGTTCTTTCTAGTTGTTCTTCATACTCTAGAAACGTATGAAGAGCAGAACCAAGATTGTCAATATCGTTTTCTTCAACCCTATGCTGATAAGAGGAAGTTAGAGCATTGTAGTAATGCATAAAAGTGACTTGGTTCTGGGGGCGAATAAGTTCGGGAATTTGATTATACAACTTGGTGAAATGTAGGTTGAAAGACTTGATAGTCCCACGGTCTTTGTGTGCAATGTTATTGTATTCCCATAATTTTTCGGTTTGGGCCCTTAGACTGCCCATAAGTAGATTTGAACCAGTAAACTAAGTATTCCCAAGTGGAAAGAATCTTGGGAGGGAGATCAAAGAAATATATTGTTTCTTTCCCTTCAAGAGAGTTGACAAACATGCGCATACAAGTATCATTTTCATTAGATCCTATATTGTGGCAGGCATTAGAGAATGCCACCAAGTGTTCGTTTGTAGTGACTGTGTTATTTCCTGAAAACCTAGGAAGATGTTCTTTAAATTTTGGTAGCAGACGAGTGGCAGGTTCTAGGTTTAAAGGGGAGGATACATGCCATAGGGTAGTAGTAGTATATTATTCGAATTGAAAATTACATACTTCTATATGAACTTTGTGGGGTTGGTAGTAGATTGGATAGGGACCTGAAGGCTATACAAACTACCAATTACTAACGAGCTTGAAGGTTGAGATGAAGAAGCACCTCTAGTGCCACCAGATCCACCCGTAGATTCCATTTTGTAAATGATGGGTGAGGGCGATAAATATTAAATAGCCTAATCAGATAAATTTCTCCTTAGAGTACCTTGTTGGGTTGAAAAAACAACATTTCTTCTTCCTATTTCAGTGATAGGAGTAATTTCAGGAGATAATCATCTTTTTTCTCCTAGAGATGCGAGGATTTAAGGTCATGAAAAAGAAGATCAAAACTTTAGAAACAAGAGAGATACAACTGATTCCTAGGCTTCCTTTGCCTGGCCTCCGAGCATTCTTGAAAACTTATGTCTTATTCAATTACTGCCCATGAGTGTTCAAGCTCAGCCCGGGTGTTAGAAGTTTCTAAGATGGTATTGACTAAATTTAAAGAAATGATGGTTTGGTCTTTATGACCATGTTCAATATTGGGATGCCTTGTAACATGTACTGTCATGAGGATAAGAAAACAATCAAAGAATAAAAAACAAAAGAAGAAATATTCAATGATAATCAACAATACAATCAACCAGAGAGACATGTAAGATCACCCCAGTATGGTCACCAAATAAATGTTGAGGAAAAGGTATGAATTACTTTACTCAATTATTTTCAAATATTTCTTGGCTAGTAAAATATAGTCGAGAATGTCACCCTGGGTTTTATAGCCTCAAAATATTATCCCAATCCGTAAGTATTAATTACTAGGATCGAGGCTAATTTATTAATGAAAAAAATGTTGCAATATAAAATAAAGTTTATATAAGTTTTTGAAATATACACATATTACATAAAGTAAACATGGAGATCAAAAAGCGAAAAGTAACTAGGTCATAAATACACATATATAAGATAGAATAACAATATGATTTATTTCATTCTAAGATATCAAACATGTTTTTCTCTTTACAAAAACCCTGTGAGGGTATGGACCAAAGTCTGATTTAGAGATCCACGATGAACACCATACAAAAAGACTCTAATAATCAAACAAAACTACAATTTATAATCTAAATCAGCTTGCCACAAACTGCTGCCAATTTGACTCTGCAAAATATTCTTTATCAGCCATGAAACTTAATTCACAAACAGACAAGAATACACAAAATATCAATGATGGATCAAAACCTCTAAAACAAGCGTCTGAAAAGTTTAGTTCAGTCTTGAACCTTGTTGTCTACAATAAGACCCTATTGTCACAAAGAGAATTAGGCTTTGAGTAAACTCAAGAATGAATGAAAACTGAAACTATCTTAGGAAACCAAAAGAGAAAACCTTAGTCTTGCTTTCTCCTTCTATTCTTCCCTTGTCTCTTCTTCTCATTCAACTTTTATTCTTCCAAATAAGTTGAAATAGTTCAACTAATTTTTTTAGTTAAGTTAGTTTGACTTAACTAATTAGTTAGGAGAAGTAAATAATAATCATATAGTTAAGGGTATTTAATTAATAATAACTAGGTAGGTGGGACCCCTTGTGACTCCCGTAAATATATTCTTTTAAAATCATAAAATATAACACAAAAAAGATAATCATTTAAATCACATGCCACCCGTGTAGCTCCCTTAAATATCCTTCAAACTGGATATTTTAAATATCAGAAATAGTTTATATCATATCCAAAAAATATATAAATATCCACATCATCCACATTATCCATATTATCCAGAAAATAACAAAATAGATCTTGTTGTTTAAACATTCTGAGAACCATCAACACTGTCTTCATCAACTCAAATCATAAAAACACATAATCTAAAAACCATAATTGCCACTCTTGCAGGCAATTTTTCTTTTTTCATTGTTGTTTCCCTTTGATTTCTTAGAAGTAGCCTGTGGTTGGTTAGACCCTTGGGGATGTATCTTGTTGATAACATGGGAAAAATAACCCTTCAAATTCATGCGATAATACACGTATTTTGAGGAATCATCAGAGGGAGAAGAAGGGGAGGCCATTGCTTTTCCTTTATCTTACACAGGTTGGGGAACATCAGTTTTTAGTCTTTCACTAGCATGTGAAGCTTGAACAGGAGAATCAACATGAGAAATATGGATATTGGGATTGACAGGTGGTGGGAGAGGTAATGACATATTGGGCCAACCATGATGGGGAGAGATAGTTGGGTTGAAAATCTCTTGCCATCCATCATTTGGAGGGACTTCCGGTTGCAACGACACATGTGGAGGAACGATAATTCCAGGGATGTTATGAGGCTGGAAAGGAGGTCTTTCTGGTTGAGGTTGTACTATTCCATGACCAATCCAGTTAAAGAACCCATCTTGGAACAACTGGTTTAATTATTGGGGGTCAACATCAAAATGTATGGAAAATCTAGGCCTTCTAGGACCTTGGTTCCAATTTCCCCTCCCTCTGTTATTTTTTCCAAGGATTCCCCTACTAAAGAAACTCATCCTATAGCAGCATTTCATCAATAATGAAGCTCTTAAAAAACCATACATGACACTCTGCTTACTTGAATAAAAAATTGGCTCAAAAATTGACAAGAGATACATGTAAATCCATCCATATCAAACCATTTATTAATCACCAAGTGAATAAGGGGTGATAGGTCTCATGGGACATATGGAGGGAGTGTAATTAGGGAAAAGTGACATAATGATAGGGGATTAATACACGAATACTATTCAACAATTAATCAAACAATTTATTGTGTCATAAAGTATCAAAATATCAGTCATCAATCCTTGTTGTGTTATACTTTTGTCGCTTTTGCACATACTTTTTATTTTATAATTTATTTCACAGAACATGGATGCAACAAATGAAATTGGGATTATGAGGGGAATGTAATGAGAGAAAAGTGATAGAATGACACAGAAATAATATGGATACTGTTTAATTAAAAATAAATCAAAACATGCAAACAAAACATATCTCTGTTCAGACCTTCAAAGTTTAACATTGTTCACTTTTTCAAAACAACAATTTAAATTCTTACTTTCTTTGACAAATTTTTATGCTGACTTCCAAACAATAATCTTTATGCCCATAATTATTTATAGAAGCCTTTGCATCCATATAATCATTATATGAAAGTCATAACAAACAACATTGCAATCAATATGAGAAACCACAATAGCCTTTAAGACATAAAGATACATTAACTCAAATGCTAAATCCTTTAAAACCAACAAGAACACGCATAGTGTTTATAATCACTTATATCCATGATTTATTTCAACACTGTTCAACGCAATCAACTGGGTGTTATAACTCTTATTCAAGCCCCAATCAATTCACACACATGTGTCATTTTATATCAACAACATAATATGTGAACCAAATAACCTTGAATACTCTAAGCCCAAGATTCAAATAAAAAATTAGGTACAGACTTCTTCCAGAATTTCCAAATGAGTAATGCAACAAAATCATGCCCAAGTAATCAAGCACATGTAGTGCTCCCACCAACCATCAAACTGGATTAAGACGATATCAAAATAGTATTTAGGGTTTAATACAACAAGTGGAAGGTATGTACAAGTAGTTCAATTAGAGGGTTAGGTCTTCTAATAACGCAAACAACTCATGCCCTATCACGATTTACCACATAACAATAATATGTAAAAATGCTCTCGGCTATAAGGCTTTCCAAAACAACAGACAACCAATTCCAAAAGAAAACTAAATGGATCCAATACCTTTAATCAACACTGTAATATGAGCGTCCAAGCACAAACCTGTGCTTGACCAAAAGCATACATAATGATTCCATCAACTTCTAGGTGGCGTTAAGTTCAGACTGTGAAATGCTTTCCAAGAAACGGTGAGGTCATAAACAAGAATCTAACAACCCGGGGTTTTTCCAAGACAAGTCAGGAAACACTTTAATCTGTCATTAGTTCACATTAAAACCCACAAGGTCGAAAAAGTTGTGTACACTAGTCATAGAGATGAACATGGCGTGGAAAACTTGTTTAGGGGTCCTAAATCCTTTTAACTCAACAGTAGGAACCAAACCCACCACCAAGGCCCAAGTAGACTCTGCAGTGTTTAATGGTGGAATGGTTCTCCAGATCTTGCGATCCATCCAATTAATTAATGGGCTTTACGTAGTGATTGACATGATGTTTTCTTGTGAAAACTCCTCCTTCGGTTCAAACACTCTCTTTTTGTATTTTCTCTTATAGGTGGGACCGATACAAGATAAATACTAGTATAAACCAGTTGGGTAACAAAGGGAAAATAACTTAACTACAGAAGAAGGATGAGTTGAGGATAACCCTAATACTCAAGCATGCACATAATGAATCTTACTATTGAGATTCAACCAGAAGATCCTATTGAAAATTATTCACCTACACTAGGATGGATCCTTAGGCTATTTTTAGGTGGAAGTCTATTTTTAGATGATGAGAAAATTCTATTTATTGATGGTGAGCAAATTCTATTTATAGATGTATGTCGACTATTATTATCCTTTAATAATAGTTGGACAATAAATATTAGTCTATTCTCAGCTAGCACTTGGAAATAGTTAACTGAAGTAGCAAATCAGTTAGCTATAGGAAATTTGAGTTCAAAGGTTGACTGGTGGTACATGCAAGTCGAATTAGTTGTAACTGAGTGATTCGAAGTTGTAACTGAGTTGGATGTGTAGTTATGTGAGTTGTGAAGTAGTTTAACTCAGTTAAGTGAGTTAAGATCAGTTGTACTATTTGTAACTGAACTTTCACTAGTGAGATATCAATGAATTAATTATTAATTAATTCACAATCAGTGATCTCACATGCAACTGAAGATTTACCATTGCTAACTACATGCATGTCAGATCTAATGGAGACCCAGTTGAGATAACAGGTGAAAGGGACAGTTTGACTATCAGTTGTGACATTAGTGAGTTCACTCATGAAACCACACACACAGTGGATTTTCCCATGAGGAATGCACAACCTAGGCAAGAGGGATTCATCCATTGTAGGGATTTTCCATTAGCAGGGATTTGCGCAGAAGAGGCAGGTTGTCTGTAGGCAATAAATTGGCACATGCATTTTCCAATTTTTGTATGACAGTGTGAGACGATTGTATATTGTACTGAGAGCTCTTGGATTAGAATTTTGTATGATATTGTTTCATGATCCATGATATATACATAATATATGATAGTGGGGTTTTAGCTTTATGCTTTCTCGGTAAAAACATATGTGTTATGTGTGATTGATCTTTCTTATTGATATTGCATTTGGCGATTGTGTTTTAAATTCCACAAGAATATTAGTAGAAGTGATGTTTTATTTAACAGTGGCATATAATTTTTATATTAGGAGAATCTGGGCAATACATAATTTGTATTAAAATTTATACATGGTATCAGAGTGAAAAAGTTGAGTTTGTGATTGGATAGAATTCGAATTTGCAGAAAGACTTTCTTGGTGCTACAACTGCGAAATGGATTTCAATGGCTTGAGGTTAGAGTATGGACTTGAGGGAAGCTCGAACTACATTGCCTGGAAGGACAGGATGGAGGCAGTACTTGAAGACAATGGCTTGAAGGAATTCATTGACAAGGATGTTCCTAAGCCAAATGCTACAGACGTTGCAAATTTTGATGCATGGAAAAAGAAAGTGCCAAAGGCGAGGAGGATCCTGTTGGAGGGAGTACAAGACCATGTTGTCTCAAACCTCCATGGGAAAGCCACAACATATTCAATTTGGAAGGCTTTGACGGATCTATTCCAAAATAACAACGACCATAGGAAATTGGCGCTCAAAGATAAACTCGGGAAGATCAAGATGTTGAAGGGTGACTCCATTCCAAAGTATCTCACGAAGTTTGTCCAATTTTAGGATGACCTGGGGAGTGTGGGAATAAAATTCATTGATGATGATTTGGTGATCTTGGCTCTCCTAGGACTTCCCAAGAGTTGGCACAGTTATCAAGACTCTGTCAACGGAAGGGAAAAATTGTGCAGGAGGAGTTTAGGTGGAACACCATAGATGGATATTCATAAAAGCATGATGATGAAGAGGATTGTGCTTTGGATGCCAAGGAAAGGAAAGGGAAGGGGAAGAAATTCCATTCAAAATCCGATTCTAAAGTCAAGAAGATGGATTTGTCCAAAGTGAAGTGTTTTCACTGTCACAAAATGGGCATCACGTTACTAGCTATCCGCAGAAGAAGAAGAAGAAGAAGGTTGTTGGAGCTGCAGCTAGTGAGGCCCTTGCCTCGCAATTTGAAATTTACTTCTCCTTGATCGCATGCATGGCGTCAAGTGCATTGGGATCGATGTGGTATTTGGATAGTGGCGCGTTCTTCCACATGATGAGAGATAAGGATATTTTCAGTGACTTGGAGGAGAAAGATCTCAAAATGCATATAGAGATGGGCGACGATGGACGATACAGTGCGACTGGCATTGGTACCATTAACTTTTTAGAGGGATTCAGGTAAACCATTTCAATTGAAAGATGTTATGCATGTTCCAGGTATGAAGAAAAACTTGGTCTCAGTCGCAATGTTGGAGGACAGAGTCTATGACGTTGTTTTCAGCGATGGAAAATCTTTCCTGCGACATAAAACAATGGGTCAAGTCAAGAAGATAGGGATTCGAGTTAAGAATATCTACAATCTAGAGGTAGATGGTTGTGATGCCATGATGGGAAAGGAAAAAAAAGTGGTGAGCCGGGATGAGGGCGAATTATGGCACAGGATATTGGGCCATCTTCATTATGGAGCCTTGAAAATCATGCAGAAAAGATCTACTGGACTTCCAATGGGAACACTTTCTTAGTTAGATTAGTGCAAGGGTTGCACCATGGGGAAATATGTAAATTCCAGCTTTCATGAAAAGGAGAACCATGCTTTGGTGATCTTGGAGAGAGTTCACACAGACATGTGTGGACCATTCTCGGTTTCCTCAACAACAAAACATAAGTATTATGTTATTTTTGTTGATGAATTTTCTTGTAAATGTTGGATCTTCTTCATGCAAAAGAAGGATCAAACATTCTCAAAGTTTTATGAGTTTAAAGCATTGGTGGAGAAAGAGTCAAGAAATAAAGTGAAGACTCTAAGGAGCGATACTGGTGGAGAATACATCTATAATGAATTCAAATACTTCTGCAACAAAGAAGGATTTCAAAGAGAACTCATAGCGCCTCATAATCCACAACAAAATGGGGTCGTGGAGAGGAAGAACAGAACGATCATGGGTGCAACACGAGCGATGTTGCATGATCAGGGCCTACCAATGAATTTGTGGGTAGAAGCATGCAATACTATAGTTTATGTGAAAAACTGTTGTCCTCATAGAGTACTTGGCATGAGTACACCTGAAGAAGCTTTCACTGGTAAGAAACCTGATGTTTCCCATTTTAAGATTTTTGGCTCATCTGTTTATGTGAATGTGACCAAGAACGCCAGGAAGAAGCTGGAGCCGACTGATGAAGTTGGGATATCTATGGGGTACACAGAAACACCCCATAATTATCATGTGTATTTTCCTAAAAATAAGATGACTGTTATGTGTCGGGATATAAAATTCGATCAGGGGAAAGCCATGGAGTTGTCGCTTGAGAGGGAGCTAGACTTGCATGCAGAGGAGGAACTGCTAGTTCCCAAAGATGCATCTCAAGATGTGGATCAACCACATGAGGAGGTTCATGGAGTGGAGTAAGCGACTCATGTAGATCCATCCATCAGAAATGACAAAAAGTGCACCACGAAAGCTGATGGATTGAGACTAGATGTTGCACAGAATGTAGGAGCCCCTACTTCACAGCGCAGACAGAGATAGTCTCCTGATCGATTTACTTGATACATGTCTCTCATGAGAAAATGTATTGTGACTGAACCATATTCCTTTCAGGAATTAGTGTAGGATCCCACTTGGGTTGATGCAATGGTGGAGGAGTATGACTCCATTGTCAAAAACAATGCATGGGAAATTGTCCAAGGATTGGTTGACAAATTAGTGGTAGGTTCGAGATGGATCTACAAGGGTAAGATTTTAATCATTGTTCTTTATGTTGATGATTTAATACTAACTGGTGATGAGCAGTTGATACACTCATGCAAGGAGGACCTTGCAAAGGAGTTCGAGATGAAGGATGTGGGCCTCCTTCATTATTTCCTTGGATTGGAAATATGGTAGCGAGATGGTGAACTTTTTGTGTCTCAAGGCAAGTATGCAAGGGAGATATTAGGTAAGTTTCACATGGAGGGATGCAAACCTATGGATACTCCTCTTCTAGGAAACTGGAGGAAAGAGGATGCTACTTCTGGAGAGGTAGTGGATGCTACTGTCTATCAACAGTTAGTGGGTTCGCTAATGTATCTAGTGAACATGAGACTGGACATTTGCTATGTGGTTAACCAGCTGAGTCAAGCGATGGTTAAGCCTACCAAGCTCTTTTGGAATTTGGGTAAGCATGTCCTGAGATACCTGAGGGGCACATCTGAGTATGGATTATGGTACAGATAGATGGATGAGGTGAAGTTGCATGGCTTCACGGATGCAGATTCAGTGGGCCGCCCAACGGACAGAAAGAGCACATCAGGGGGGATCTTTAGTATTGGATATACAGTTGTTTATTAGTACAGCAGGAAGAAGAGATCTGTGGCACTCAGTTCAACGGAAGAGGAATACATCGAAGCGAGTAAAGATGCATGTGAGGCTATCTCGATGAGAAATATCTTGGTTGGTTTGTTTGGTTCTCATTTAGATGCGACAATGATTCATTGTGATAATCAGAGTTGCATTAAACTCTCGATTAATATTGTGTTTCATGATAGATCTAGTCATATATATATATATATATATATATATATCCGGTATCATCATATCAAAGATTGTGTGTAGCGGAAGATCATGTTGCTTCAGTACATTCCTACAGAAGATTAGGATGTATACATTCTGACGAAGGTGCTCACCAGGAGAAATTCGAATACCATAGAGACAGGATCGGAGTGAAGGATAATCCCTTTCTTGTTGAGAGGGAGTGTTGAGATTCAACAAGAAAATCCTAGTGAAAATTATGCACCTACACTAGGATGGAGCCTTAGGCTATTTTTAGGTAGAAGTCTATTTTTAAATGATGAACAAATTCTATTTATAGATGATGTCTATTTATAGGTGGTGAGCGAATTCTATTTAGAGATGTATGTCGACTATTATTATCCATTAATAACTGTTGGACAATAAATATTAGTCTATTCTCAATGAGTACTTGGAAATAGTTAACTGAAGTGGAAAATCAGTTAGCTATAGGAAATTTGAGTTCAAAGGTTGACTGGTGGGACATGCAAGTCAAATTAGGTGTAACTGAGTGATTCGAAGTTGTAACAGAGTTGGACATGTAGTTATGTGAGTTGTGAAGTAGTTTAACTTAGTTAAGTGAGTTAATCTCAGTTGTACTAGTTGTAACTAAACTTACACTAGTGAGAGTTCAATGAATTAATTATTAATTAATTCACAATCAGTGATCTCACATGCAACTGAAGATTTACCAGTGTTAACTACATGCATGCCAGATCCAGTGGAGACCCAGTTGAGATTACAGGGGAAAGGGACAATTTGAATATCAGTTGTGACATTAGTGAGTGCACTCATGAAACCACACACATAGTGGATGTGCCCATTAGGAATGCGTAGCCAAGGCAAGAGGGATTCATTCATCGCAGGGATTTTCCATTACTAGGAATTTGTGAAGAGGAGGCGGGTTTTCTAGAGGTAGTAAATTGGCACATGCATTTGCCAATTTTTGTATGACAGTGTGAGACGATTGTATATTGTATTGAGAGATCTTGGATTAGAGTTTTGTATGATATTGTTTCATGATCCATGATATATACATAATATATGATAGTGGGGTTTTTATCTTTATGCTTTCCCGATAAAAACATATGTGTTATGTGTGATTGATATTTCTTCTTGATATTGCAATTGGCGATTGTATTTTAAATTATGCAAGAATATTAGTAGAAGTGATTTTGTATTTAACAGTGGCATATAATTGTTATATTAGGAAAATCTAGGCAATACATAATTTGTATTGAAATTTCGACATGGTATCAGAGCGCAAAAGATTACAGAAGCTGAGTTTGTGATTGGATAGAATTCAAATTTCCAGAAAGACTTTCTTGGTGCTACAGCTGATTCAAGATAGAAATGGATTTCAATGGCTTGAGGTTAGAGTATGCACTTGAGGGAAGATCGAACTACATTTGTTGGAAGGATAGGATGGAGGCAGTACTCAAAGACAATGGCTTGAAGTAATTCATTGACAAGGATGTTCCTAAGCCAGATGCTACGGACGCAGCAAATCTTGATGCATGGAAAAATAAAGTGGAAAAGGTGAGGAGGATCCTGTTGGATGTAGTATGAGACCAAGTTGTATCAAAATTCCATGGGAAAGCCACACCATATGCAATGTGGAAGGATTTGACAGATCTATTCCAAAACAACAGCGACCATAGGAAATTGGCGCACAAAGATAAACTCAGGAAGATCAAGATGGAGAAGGGAGACTCCATTCCAAAATATCTCACGAAGTTTGTCCAATGTCGGAATGAGATGGGGAGTGTGGGAATAAGATTTTTTGATGATGATTTGGTGAGATTGGCTCTCCTAGGACTTCCCAAGAGTTGGCACAATTATAGAGACTTTGTCAATGGAAGGGGAAAATTGCCAAATTGGGAATGGCTATGGTCGAATTTGGTGCACGAGGACTTTAGGCAGAACACCAGAGATATATCTTCATCAAAGAATGATGATGAAGAGGATTGTACTTTGGCTTCCAAGGCAAGGAAAGGGAAGGGTAAGAAATTCCATTCAAAATCTGAGTCTAAAGTCAAGAAGCTGGATTTGTCCAAAGTGAAGTGTTTTCACGGTCACGAACATGGGCATCTCGCTACTAACTATACATAGAAGAAGAAGAAAAAGAAGGTTGTTGGAGCTACAACTGGTGAGGCCCTTGCCTTGCAATTTGAACTTCACTTCTCCTTGATCACATGCATGGTGTCAAGTGCATTGGGATCGGTGTGGTATTTGGATAGTGGCGATTCCTTCCACATGACGAGAGATAAGGAGATTTTCAATGACTTGGAGGAGAAATATCTCAAAATGCATATAGCTATGGGCGACGATGGACGATACAATGTGAATAGAATTGGTACCATTAACTTTTAGAGGGAGTCAAGTAAACCATTTCAATTGACATATGTTATGCATGTTCCAGGTCTGAATAAAAACTTGGTCTCAGTCACAATATTGGAGGATAGAGTCTATGACATTGTTTTCAATGATGGAAAATATTTCCTGTGACATAAAACAGCAGGTCAAGTCAAGAAGATAGGGATTCGAGTTAAGAATCTCTACAAGATGGAGGTAGATGGTTGTGCTACCATGATGGGCAAGGCAGAAAAAGTGGTGAGCCGGGATGAGGGCGAATTATGGCACAGGTGATTGGGCCATCTTAATCATGGAGCCTTGAAAATCATGCAGCAAATATCTACTAGACTTCCAATGGGAACACTTGCTCAGTTATATCAGTGCAAGGGTTGCACCATGGGGAAGTATGTAAAGTCCATCTTTCATGAAAAGGAGAAGCGTGCTTCAGTGATCCTAGAGAGAGTTCACACAGACGTGTGTGGACCATTCTCAGTTGCTTCAATAGAAAAACATAAGTATTATGTTATTTTTTTTATGACTTTTCTCGTAAATGATGGATCTTCTTCATGCAAAAGAAGGATAAAACATTCTCAAAGTTTTGTGAGTTTAAAGCATTGGTGGAGAAAGAGTCGAGAAAGAAAGTGAAGGCTCTAAGGAGTGATAATGGTGGAGAATACATCTATAATGAGTTCAAAGACTTCTGCAGCAAAGAAGGAATTCAAAGAGAACTCATAGCACCTCATAATTCACAACAAAATGGGGTCGTGGAGAGGAAGAACAGAACGATCATGGGTGCAACACGAGCGATGTTCCATGATCAGGGCCTACCAATGAATTTGTGGGCAGAAGCATGCAATACTGTGGTTTATGTGAAAAACCATTGTCCTCATAGAGTACTTGGCATGAGTACACCTGAAGAAGCTTTCACTGGTAAGAAACCTGATGTTTCTCATTTTAAGATTTTTGGCTCATCTGTTTATGTGAATGTGACCAAGAACGCCAGGAAGAAGTTGGAGCCGACTGATGAAGTTGGGATATTTATGGGGTATACAGAAACACCCCATAATTATCATGTGTATTTTCTTAAAAATAAGATGAGTGTTATGGGACGGGATATAAAATTCGATCAGGGGAAAGCCATGCGGTTGTCGCTTGAGAGGAAGCTAGACTTGCATGCAGAGGATGAACTGTTGGTTCCCAAAGATGAGTCTCAAGATGTGGATCAGCCACATGAGGAGGTTCAAGGAGTGGAGGAAGCCACTCATGTAGAGCCATCCATCAGAAATGGAAGAAAGTGCACCACGAAAGCTGATAGATTGAGACTAGATGTTGCATAGAATGTAGAAGCCCCTACTTCACAACCCAGACAGAGACAGTCTCTTGATCGATTTACTGGATACATGGCTCTCATGAGAAAATTTATTATGACTGAACCATCTTCCTTTCAGGAAGCAGTGCAGGATCCCACATGGTTTGATGCAATGGTGGAGGAGTATGAATCCATTGTCAAACATAGTGCATGGGAAATTGTCCCAAGATCGGTTGACAAATCAGTGGCAGGTTCGAGATGGATCTACAAGGGTAAGCTTTTAATCATTGTTATTTATGTTGATTATTTAATACTGACTGGTGATGAGGAGTTGATACACTCATGAAAGGAGGACCTTGCAAAGGAGTTCGATATGAA
Source organism: Picea engelmannii (assembly GCA_009831015.1). Taxonomy (NCBI): domain Eukaryota; kingdom Viridiplantae; phylum Streptophyta; class Pinopsida; order Pinales; family Pinaceae; genus Picea; species Picea engelmannii. Next base: position 557,621 of record ML777461.1, on the reverse strand, counting down.
GGATATGGGCCTCCTTCATTATTTCCTTGGATTGGAAATATTGCAGCGAGATGGTTAGCTTTTTGTGTCTCAAGGAAAGTATGAAAGGAATATATTGGGTAAGTTTCACATGGAGGGATGCAAACCCATGGATACTCCTCTTCCAGGAAACTGGAGGAAAGAGGATGCTACATCTGGACTGGTAGTGGATTCTACTATCTATCGACAGTTAGTGGGTTCGCTAATGTATCTAGTAAACACGAGACTAGACATTTTCGATGCGGTTAACCAGTTGAGTCAAGCGATGGTTAAGACTACCAAGCTCTTTTGGAAGGAGAATAAGCATGTCCTGAGATACCTGAGGGGAACATATGAGTATGGCTTATGGTACAAACAAATGGATGAGGTGAAGTTTCATGGCTTCACGGATGCAGATTGGGCAGGCATACCAACAGACATAAACATCACATCAGGGGGGATATTTAGTATCATATCTACAACTATTTCTTGGTACAAAAAGAAGTAGATATCTGTGGCACTCAGTTCAACGGAAGCGAAATACATGGAAACGAGTCAAGATGCATGTGAGGCTATCTAGATGAGAAAGATCTTGGTTGGTTCATTTGGTTCTCATTTAGATCCGACAGTGATTCATTGTGATAATCAAAGTTGCATTAAACTCTCGATTAATCATGTGTTTCATGATAGATCTAAGCATATAGATATCCGGTATCAACATATCATAGATTGTGTGCAGCGGAAGATCATGTTGCTTCAATACATTCCTACGGAAGATCAAGATGCATACATTTTGACGAAGGCACTCACCAGGAGAAAATTCGAATACCATAGAGACAGGATCGGGGTGAAGGATAATCCCTGTCTGGTTGAGAGGGAGTGTTGAGATTCAACAAGAAGATCCTAGTGAAAATTATGCACCTACACTAGGATGGAGCCTCAGGCTATTTTTAGGTGGAATTCTATTTTTAGATGATGAGAAAATTCTATTTATAGATGATGTCTATTTATAGATGGTGAGAGAATTCTATTTATAGATGTATGTCGACTATTATTATCCCTTAATAATAGTTGGACAATAAATATTAGTCTATTCTCAATGAGCACTTGGAAATAGTTAACTTAAGTGGAAAATCAGTTAGCTATAGGAAATTCAAGTTCAAAGGTTGATTGGTGGGACATGCAAGTCGAATTAGTTGTAACTGAGTGATTCGAAGTTGTAACAGAGTTGGATGTGTATTTATGTGGGTTGTGAAGTAGTTTAACTCAATTAAATGAGTTAAGATCAGTTGTACTAGTTGTAACTAAACTTACACTAGTAAGAGATCAATGAATTAATTATTAATTAATTCACAATCAATGATCTCACATGCAACTGAATCTTTACCACTGTTAACTGCATGCTTGTCAGATCCAGTGGAGACCCAGTTGAGATAATAGGTGAAAGGGACAATTTGACTATCAGTTGTGACATTAGTGAGTGCACTCATGCAAACACACAAAAAGTGGATGTGCCCATGAGGAATGCGCAGCCTAGGAAAGATGGATTCATTCATTGCAGGGATTTTCCATTAGCAGGGATTTGCGTAGAGGAGGAAGGTTGTCTCGAGGCAGTAAATTGGCACATGCATTTGTCAATTTTTGTATGACAGTGTGAGACGATTGTATATTGTACTGAGAGCTCTTGGATTAGAGTTTTGTATGATATTGTTTCATGATCCATGATCTATACATAATATATGATAGTGGGGTTTTTAGCTTTATGCTTTCCCGGTAAAAACATTTGTGTTATGTGTGATTTATCTTTCTTCTTGATATTTCAATTGGCGATTGTGTTTTAAATTCCACAAGAATATTAGTAGAAGTGATTGTGTATTTAACAATGGCATATAATTGTTAGATCAGAAGAATCCAGGCAATACATAATTTGTATTGAAATTTCTACACTTACACCTACAACAATCCTAGTATTAATACACTAACCTGTTGATGTTCCAATTATTGACTGAGATACGATTATCAGAAGAAAACATACATGCAATAAACGATGGAAAGAAAAATATTTTCCTTAACGCTAATCAACAATCACATATTAACACAATGATTTACTCTTCATCATTAGAGACAAGAACTATAAAAATATTGAATTAGATAACTTATCAACAGATTCAGAGGCTCTTACTCATTACAACATCCATTCATGAGATAAAAATCAGAAATAATTCTTCTTCAAATCCAATCACACATGCCTTTGATGTAAAACAAAAAAAGTTTGTCTCATGTCCTAAACATGATTTCTCAATTAAGGTAGCTCCGAAAAAATTCTTTACAATAAAAAATGAGGGTCTTTCCAAAAACCATCGACCTTTTCTAATAGGTCAATCCTCCTAGCTCAGTCTTCTAAGAGTCATCAAATGTTTCACTTGAGTGGATGATTCTTCTTGTACTCTGACCATTTGATGAAAATATCCCCGCATGTGTTGGCATATTAGAATCGTTGTTGGACCATTGGAGCTGAAAGGATCTCCTTTATCTCCACTTCTCGTGCCCGATACTTTATTATTTTAGTGCTTAACTGCTGCAACATTGTCCGATCCTTGATCAGGTGTTCCATGAATTGCTGCACTTGACCATGCTCCATGTTCACCACCTTTTCTATCTCTGCAGACCACAATGAATCTTGTTTGGCATGAAATTTGACTAGGTCATGCAAGTCGAAAAATTCATCAGATGTGCCGAATTCTGGAAGGTCGATGTCTCTCATCCCCCGGTTGATATTGGTCCATATTTTTTCGCACTCAGCCCATTTATCTTGGATTTCCTTATGAGGTCCTTGGGCCATTTTCACCCAGTATTCGGCTGAATCTTTATGCGGTCGACACTTCCCTCCCTTAGTACCCGGGTGCCGTGATCTTCGAGCTCTCGACCCCGTTGGACCGCACTGATGTAGTCGATCCTTTACACTGCTTGGTGTGCTTTCTCATACCACCTTTCCATATCCTTTCACGTCACCAGCTCCATGAGGGTGTCTCCTTGGAAATCGATTATCCTTGCAGTGAAAAGGTGTCTCTCATTCGTAAATTTACTGTAGGCCTCCTCGAATTCACTTCTCAGGAACATCGTGTCCTGTGTGTATTCCTGATAATATTTTGTCAGATGGCGTAGGTGCTCCAAATCCTTCAACACAGTGGCCAACTCCTCATCATCCTTTCTCTCTCTATATAGGGTGGCATCTGTGATCTCCATCCATGAGATGATAAGCTCAGATGTCTTGGCATGCTCTGTGCTAATCAATTTTTATTTTTTGGTGATGAGGATGGAGCGATCTAGAGTAAGCCTCCTCTTCTTGGTGGCTCTATTCATGATGGATTTCCTCTTCTGGTCATAGGAGATGGCTTGTATGTCAGTGACTTCATCCACGGGTTTGGGGATTTGTTGATCTCCCTAGGTAAGCATATTTCCGAGGCTCCCAATGGTGTAAATCTGTCCAAGAATGGGTTCTTGAACCTCTTCCATGTGTTCCGAAGGTCCAACCTTTGGTTGTTTCTCATTGGGAGATAAAGTATCGGTTGAAATTGAAGCATCAGGGGTAGGCTATGTACTTACTTGATAATCGACTGTTGAGATGTCGATTTCCTGTTGCAGAACTTCTTCTTCTTGTTCGCTCAAACCTAGCTCGTCCTTCGTGCTATCCACTTGGGTCCCTGGTACATCAAGTAGCTTAGTGTCTAAGACACTTTTGACTTCCTGGTCATTCTATGGAAGGCCTTGAATTTGAGCATCAGGAGCTGGGGAAGATGCTTTCTCGGGTTCCTTTTCCTCTATGATCTGCACCAGAGTCAACAAGTACACCTTTGAACTCTCCTCATCATCATAGATTTTTATTAAGTCGTGGAGGGGGTTTGGTGCACTTTCTCTCTCGAATGTCATTTCTATCTCTAGCCGAGCCAAAACGTTCCCTGGTTATCTGGACTATGGTGTTGTAACTTCAGGGTCATCTAACCTGGTGATTTCATTAATTTGTATTAGCTCCAGGCCACTTGGACCTTCCTGGCTCTCAATTGGGTTTTCGGTAGGGACCCTTTCCACTTCTACGAGGTCTGGTTCATTCTACAACTGATCAATTACTTGTTGCGTCTTTTCTATTAGGATCATTCCCCTTGCCTGTGCCTCCGGTGTCATAGTCAATCCCTTGTTCTGCACCTCTGTGGCCTCTACCGCTCTGACTTCTTCCTTGGCTCTGAGAGCCTCTTGATCTGAATGTTCTATTGTCGTCTCCTATTCATCCAGGATCAGGCCCCTGAACTTGGTCATTTTCGGGTCTACCATCCTTTGTACCACCTTGTCCCAGTCCTGGGCATTTTCTGTGAAGAATTCATCTTTGAATTTGTCATGGGCGTACGACCAGTAGGACGACACTTGTGAAGCGTGTTGCTAGACCAGGCCCTTTGTATCGTTCTTGTGGAATCGTCCCATCAGGAATCTCAACTCAAGTTGGCTCAGACCTTCTTGTTTGGCTTGAGCGATATCCTTTACCAAGTAGAACCCTACATGGAAACCATAAGGTATGAACACTCGTTTCTTGTCCTTGACCAGGGTGGCATTGTAGCCTTGAAATATGGTTTGATAACATATTTCTCCTATGAAAATTTGGTCTGAGGCATGAGCTGGTAGGAGATGTGGTGCTCCGATGGCCTCGAACACCCTAATGTAGGTGGCATGTGTTAGGACCACACAATGTACCTTTTTGCCTATACTTTTTGCCACCATTATACTCTTGATCACCTACATTTAGACCCATACTATCACTTTATCTAATCATCTCAAAGGTATACACCGTGCCTTCTCATTACTATATGTTTAATCTGTTTTGCATAATATTTTACATCACTCTCATACTTAACCATTGATTAGAAATGCATAAGTGTCCAAAACTGCAGATTTGCATTCAAGGCCTATTGCTGAAACACAGAACTGTCCAAGGCCGCTGTTGCTGAAACACAGAACTGATCCTGAAAGACAGAGCTGCTACACAGTCCGAGGTCGCAAGATGCTGAAACACGGAGCTATTACATAGTCCAGAGTTGCAAATGTTGAAACACAGAAGAAACCACCAGAACCGACGATGCTGAAACACAAGGAAGCCGCCACAGTCAGCGGTCAACGCAGTCAGAGCGCAATTCACGTGGCTGAAACAGCCCGCGAATTGTGATGCTGAAACAACATCAACAACGATGAGAAGAAGATGTTACACCAGCTGTAACAGCAATACCTCGTTCAGTTCCTGTAATAGCATTCGGTTGCGTGAGACTAGGACATCCTATGCTGATTTAGAAAGAAGATCCGACTTAGGATAGGATTCAGATATGCATTGTAATGATTGTATCGAAGGGATTTCTTCTTTAAATCAGAGGAAATCACCATTCGAGATATCCAAGTTTTGATGTATTGAAGCAACTCCAGAGAAGCGGGATGTATTCTATTCTTCCAATTTGTAATGTGATATTTCACAGATGAATATAAGACTGCTTTGAGTATCCTTCTCTAGCTCTTCGATTCAGGGGAATCTTGTGAGAAGGGAGGGCCCACCTTCATCACAAGATTCACCCATTAGTTAGAAGTGTGTTAGTATAATTTATGTTCATGTTTTGTTTAACTGTCGTTTGTTGAAACACTGTTTTTAATGGATTCTGCTTTGTTGAAACACTACTAACTTTGTCTTAGTTATTGAATGGAATTTGTAATTCTTTTTATCAGCAATCTTGTGTGATGATTTTATGAGGCTAGCAGAGAATTGGTTAAAGGTCCCTGCTCAGACAGAAAGGGATCGAAATATCATACCCTTTGTAGAATTCGTTTACTGCTGCAAGTGTGCTAGCCATAGGTTCGGTTAAAAGGTTCCTGCTCAGACAGGAAGGAACCCAATTACCTCGACTTCTGTAGATTTCATTTACTGCTACAAGTGTGCTAGACATAGATTTGGTTAAAGGGTTCCTGCTCAGACAAGAAGGAATCACAACACCTTGTCTTCTGTAGATTTCATTTACCTCTGCAAGTGTGCTAGCCAGAGATTTGGGTAAAGTGTTCCTGCTCAGACAGGAAGGAACTAAAACACCTTGTCTTCTGTAGATTTCATTTACCTCTGCAAGTGTGTTAGCCAGGGATTGGGTTAAGGGTTCCTACTCAGAAAGGAAAGAACCAAAACATCTTGTTCTCTGTAGACTTTCATTGGTGTTAGCCAGAAATTGGGTTAGGGATCCCTGCTCAGAAAGGAAGGAATCAGACTGCCCTGTTCTCTGTAGACCTCAACCTCACAAGTGTGCTGAAACAGAGATAAGGCTCAAGGCTCCTGCTTAGAAAGAAAGGAACTAGGTGGATTTGTTTTCTGTTAGATAGAGTTAATTGTTTTTTGCATTATTGTTTTCATGAAAAGAGTGTTAATGCTGAAGTCTCTATTTGAGAGTAAGGGTCCTGTTCTCTGATTACAAAATAGTTGTTCTTTCCCATTGCAAGTGTTATTTTAATGTAATCCAGGATTCTTAGATTGATCTTTAAGGAATTTCAATAGGGAGGTTACTTTCCTGTGATTTAATTCAGAGCTTCAGTTCATTCAAGCAAGTATAATTAGTAT
>ML777461.1:526262-550943 GCA_009831015.1 Picea engelmannii | reverse complement strand
TCTTTACTACAACACTAAGTTGCTTTTGGAATTGAGCATATATTGTGCGTGGTTATCTTTGAAATAAAAGACTTCCCTGGGTTGATAATTTATGTTTCACTTGGTTGTTTAAAATTAATTAAGCAATTATAGTGACCAACAACGCGCTCATCCAAATACCAATTTCCTACCTTGGATATCATATTTTTGGCTGTCGTTGATAGCCTTGGGAATTCCTTCTTAAAAAGAATAAAATAAATTAGGGTGATGAATTCATCGCAGATGAGGGAGTAGGATTTGTTATACATGTTTTCCCATAGCACATTGAAGTAGACATGGACTAGGATCTCTGCAACATGCCAGCTCAAACTCATGTCGGGGAAGACATTTCGAGTGCACATGTCATCGAGCAAGTATGAAGCCATGTAAAACATTGGTGCTTCCCCTTCCTTTGGCGCCTGGGATTGCTGCACATAGATGCTCAGTTTCTTGGAGATTATTTATCCCCAGTTGAAGCTACACCCAACAATCACAACTGTGTATGCCAAAGGTATCCATGCCTTTGAAAACCTAGAGCAATATTTCTCTCCGTATAATCGACAGATCAGAGCCATCAAATAGATGTATGGCTCCCTTAAGTTAGTTGTCCCATACCATCCAGTGCTCCAGTTGGTAAAATTATTGTACTCCCTACACCATGAGGTCATCACTCGACTAGTATCATGGTGTTCGTAGAAATTCACGACAAAGTCTGTGTCTAGCTGCTCCTCTGGGTCCCTGATTTTGTAATACTTCTAAACTTCTACCAAGAGGAAAAATCCAACACACCCGCCATTTTCATCATTGATTAGACACTTATGTGTGTCTGTGTGGTTGATGAGCCATTTAAGAACCTCTATGCAGGGAAAAATGGGGGTTCTTCTTGATACCATATGTAGAAACAATCGTCAGATGTTTGGGAACACTTGGTTGTCCAGAAACCTTACGTATGTATCATTGTGTGGGATATATTCTGAGTACTCTTCTCGACTAATATTGTTAAATATATCCCCCAAATGTGGGAGCACCATTTTGGACCCTGTGCTTTCCTCTGTATCGCCAAATGCCCGAGGCTAGATGAAAACCTTCTCCATTTTTGTCTTAATGACAGGTTCCGGCCTCGGGGTGTATTCCAATTGTTTTGCGATCCCTGGAGAAGATCCTTCGCCTACCTCTATTTCTTTCAGCTTCGGTGCCCTCAACGATCGTCTAATGGTTGGATTTCTTGGAGACATTGTTCCTACAACTTAAAATAAAATTTCAGAGACTGTGTAAAAACAAAAACCGGATAAAAACATATAAATTATAGCCATGAAGGATTTACAGACTCAAATACATACCTATGGAGCTTGTTAAAACATGGTTATTTTTATAATCACAGAGTTGATACAACCTTCGAGTCACTCATATTTCTCCTTCGGATGCTCCAGAATTATCTTATGTGCAGAATAATTTCGTTTACAACAACTCAAGATAACTTAAACAGAGAAGATCTTACTGTGTCACATTAGCCATTGAATTCATGTTATGAGTGGAATTTTAACAAATCTACCGCCGAATCTCTATAACTTAAATTCATCATGGGTTGACGGCCGAGGCATGGGTGGTGATGTGGTATATTAGTGATTTTAAATGATTGTTTTGATTGGCACATGAGGTAGCAACTAATGTAGGATTGGGTGTTAATTAGCTCCTTAAATGCTCAAAATCTGATCGTATCTAATGCTAAAATGTCCCATTGTGTCACTCTCTCAGTGGGTGGATCAAGGATGGGGGGTATGCTATGAACGTTTTCGTTGATATCCTCCTGCAAAAAAGTTCTGACATCGATTGATTTTACCATACATTGCTGACATGACAATGCTTACTCGGAGGTGTGACTGGGACTTAGGGATCCAAGGATAACTTGGGGTAGCCCTAGACCGTACGACCCTCTTACCTAGTAAAGGCATGTGGCGTTGAAGAACATTGAATTAATTCGCTTGTAATAATCAGTAGTGAGACTTCCCTCAAGATATTCGTTCTAAAACAAACCTTAGCATCCTGATGCCGAAAAAGTGTCTGGGATCAATGATCGGTGAAAAACCTATCAAAGTGCTTTCAGATCAGCTCCCCTGAAAAAGTCTCGATGCCGAAAATGCATTGGGGATCAGTGATTGGGGATAAATTTTATCATGGTGAAAAAGTTGGCAATGATCCTTCTAGGTTTTCCTCGGTACCGATGAAGCATGTCGGGGTATTGACCATCGACAATATATTTTCTCTCTTCATTAATGTCTGTCCCTCTCCTCTTTTACCGATGCCAAAGGGGAATCAACTATCGACGATATACTTATGCAAGTCTTGATGAAAACAAAAAAAAAAATCCTTTTTCCGATGCTGATTGAGATTAGCGCTTGGTGACTGAGGTTTTCTGAGTGGTTCTTTTTTCTTCTTTGAATTCCTTTCGATGTTGACCTTGAGCACATTTAGTGAAGTGTTTGGTTGCTGATTCCTTATTCAAGTGTTAAGGTATTTTTAGTCATGGGGTTTCATAAGTTCAAAAAAACCTGAATAGGTGATGAGAGTCATGAAAATAAATAAAGAAAAAGCATTTTCATGAATGAATCAGAAAATGCAGAAGATCAAGTGGTACCTAAAAATGTAAAAAATTGACAGAGGCTTTTTTAGGGTTTGTTAAATGCTCAAAACAACTTAAACACAGAGACCTGTTATGAAAATCCATAGATAGGGTACTCGCAAAGATCATATCTTTGTCAAACCATAATAATTAATTTCCACAGAGAGGCCAGACCTTAAAACCCAAGCCATGACCGAGCAGGTTTCACTGTAAATTTTATTCAACAATTCCATGCGAAGATAACACATAATAAGAAGAGCATGACCATTTTATTTTTTAAGTGCCAATATTCTAGAACCACGACCATAAGAAACCAAGGATGCAAACACCAATACACAGTTCAAAAGTATTGTAACAAATTAAGAATCACACATACTGCGAGAAACATGAGCCAAAAATTGATTCAAAGGGAAGAGTAACTATCATGGATGGAAGATTAAGAAAACCCATACCTGGAAATATCTTGCGCGAGGAAAAGAAAGACTATGTATCTCCTTTACGGCCGAACAAGGCAGAAGAAAAGCAAGTACCAGAGCCAAAACCAAAATGCAAGAATGACTAGGGTGACGGGCTCGAGGAGATTTTGAGTGACATGCAATAAATGCACGCCGCTTCTCCCTTCCAACCTCATTTAATTCAACGTATGATCCAATCTGATTCAAAATAGAACTAAACAATTAATCAACCAAATTTCCATTGCCATATCATTTTTGCATAGTGCGCCACCCCTTGGTAATAACAATTTCTTTAAATAACAATATTCTAGGAACATAACCCAATGTGCAACCATATATGAAATTCGAACAAGGCACATAACCATAGTAGCAAGGGTCTAGAGCACCCATGCTTTGTCATGATAATGTAACATTAGAAATCAAGTATAGTTCTTTTATTCAAAAGAGCTCCATTATTATCCTCTATCAAGATCATTTAACCATTTAACGCCATGTTTAATGCAACATCAAAACCAAAACTGATAATAATTCTTTCATCCACAGGGAAACCTTAACATATTCTGTGAGAGATCATCAAAGCCATTCAATGCCATGTTTTAATCAACCAAATATCCATATCACCATAACATTTTAAACCATGATATAATAAAAATGAATTATAGAAGATTGTGCTGGTACCATCACATAAGAAAACTAAATAAGAGCGTTGCATATCAACCATAGCACCACAAGTCTTCAAGGGGGTCCCACCTACTAGTTTATTATTAATATAGATATATAATAAATCCTGGCAACCATTTGCGAGAATAGTATTCATTGTTGCACTTTTAAGCGTCAACACAACCCAGTGAACCTGATGAACCAGAGGAATATGAGTGCCTCTTTCATTCATAGATGTGGGTGAAGGGTACTCCGCTACACTTCATCGTTGATAACAGTAACTAGAAGAAACTAATCTTAGCAGAGGTCGTCAAGCGGTTAGCTCTGTCGAAAAAAATGCACCCACAACCATACACCATTGGATGGATCCACCAAGGAAGTAATATATGTGTTAGCCAACACTGTTTCCTACCCTACGACATCAGGCCCTTCAAAGATGAGGTATTGTGTGATGTCGCCCCCCTTGAAGTTTGTGATGTTATTTTGGGCCAACCTTATTTATGGAAATGTCATGATGTATATGAGTCTAGGCCTCATAGTGGTATTATTACTTTGAAAAATAATTGTATAGGATACACGAAGTAGTATCACCTATTTCCATTTCCTTGATCTCTTCCAAGCAATGCAGGAAGGTCATCTCTCAGACAGAGAAGTTTTTATTCTTCGTGATTCATGTTCAATATGAGTGGAAGGTTGTAGCCACATCCATGGCCTCCGTGACAGGTCTCTCCATGTAGGAGAAGCAAGTGGATAATGTCATGGAAGAATACAAAGACATATTCTCCTCACCCACTAGGGTACCTCTGCACTGTCAGGTCAAACAATCAATCAATTTGACCCTTAGTGCACCGCTACCCAATGGTCTAGTCTATCACCGCTCTCTTTCATAAAATGAGGAAATCAAGCGCCAGATCCAAGAGCTACTCAAAATGGGGAACATCTGACCAAGATCATCACCTTTTGGAATCCCAATCGTTCTTGTGCAGAAGAAAGATGGGACCTAGCGACTCTACATTGATTACTGGGCCCTAAATAAAATCACTGTCGAGAACCAGTACCCAATTTCCTGAATTGATGGTCTCCTTGACCATCTCAAAGGGGACAAATAATTTAGTAATATTGATATGAAGTTCGGCTACCACCAAGTCCCAATAGAGCATACCGATGTATGGAATATTTCCTTCAAGTCCAAAGAAGGTATTTTCAAATGGTTGGTCATGCCCTTTGGCTTGGAAAATGCCTCAACAACTTTGATGAGGATGATGGACAATATGTTGCATCATTTCACCAATTATTTTGTGGTGGTGTATTTGGATGACATCCTCATATTAAGCAAGAGGTGGGTGGAAAACTTACAACATATTCAACATGTTATGCACACTCTGTGGCAACACAAGCTATAAGAAAATTTAGAAAAATTCTCCTTCGGTATGAACAAGGTCCAACACCTAGGATACATTGTTGATGAGCATGGGGTGCATGTCGATCCAACCAAGATCTAGGTCATTTTTTATTGGCCATCCTCGACCACACTCACTGAGCTTCAAAGATTCTTAGGCCTTGCCAATTTCTATCACAGGTTTGTGTCGGGATTCTCCCACATTGTATGGGCCCTTATCCAAGTGACCAGGGGTGGCGGCAAGGAAACATTCATGTGGGGCTAGTTGCAATATAAATAATTCAAGGATTTGAAGAAACGATTGGGATCAACCCCAATGCTCCCATTATCCAACCTCCAACAACCTTTTGAGATTGAGATAGATTCTTTAGACTATGTTGTGGTCACAATTATCACTCATCATGGACACCCCGTGGCCTATAATAATGAGACACTATCAGATACTATCTGCAAGTACCCCACTTATGACAAATAAATGTAATCCATTGTACACTCTTGTCGTTAGTGGAGGAATTATATTCTCTGGAAGGAGAAAATCATCCACACCGATGATAATCCTCTGCAGGTCATGTTGACACAAGGTAAATTACATAATTACCTCCATCAAAAGTGGTCCATATACTTGCAACAATTCCATATCAACGTCAAGTATAAGACATGGAGCACCAACCATGTTGCTGACTGTGTCAGTTGGCCTCCTGTTGGAGCACTAACCATGGTTCTACACTCATGTGGAGATGAGACCTCTGATGGCCCCAACTCTACGAGAGCGATCCTGACTTCGCCACACAAAAAAAATTGTCACTGATTTCCATCTTCAGGATGGGTTGTTGTTCCATTTAGGCCATCTCTACATCCCATCAAGTGAGAGAGCGAAGCTGATTTGGGAATATCACTACAGTTAGGTGGAAGAAAAATTTGGCATAGAAAAGACAGTGGCAGTGTTGCAACACCATTTCTATCAGTTGAAACTTCAACATGATGTCAACAAGTATATCAGGTCCTGCACGACCTATGTCATTGCCAAACTGACCATTAAGAAACAAGGCATGCAAACCCCTCTACCTACTCCCAACAGGCCTTGGGAATCCATCTCGATGGACTACATGTGGGGCCTTCCTTCAACCAAGTAGGGAAATGACCGTGTTTTCATGGTTTTTGATTGATTTTTCAATATGGCGATTCTAGTCACATGTAAGAAGAGCATCACAATGAAGGCCACTGCCAAGATCTTCTTTGAACGAGTGTGGGTAAATTTTGGGATACCACAAACCATTATCTCATAATGGGACAATCAGTTCCTCAACACATTCTAGTCGAGCCTGTGGTCACGGCTAGACACCAAGCTCAACAAATCCATGACCTTCCACCTCTAAACATATGGTCAAACCGAGGTCGTCAACAAGATGATAGTGCATATCTTACACATGTACAATTCCAAGAATCCGCGCACATGGTATGAGAGTCTTCACTATGTTTATCATAGTTACAACATAGACATGCATATCTCAACTGACTATAGCCCGTTTCAGGTGGGGTTGGGATTTCAACCATTGGGTCCCATGAATGTTGCACTACCCCTTGCATCCACACAGGAAGAATCATCCCATGCTCAAACTGAAGCTGACAAGGCCACTCATTTCATTGAATGAATTAATTGTTGGACACACCAACCACACTAAGAGGGGGGGTGAATCAGTGTAGGGCTCTTTTTCACCTCCCTTCACAAAAACTCCTTAGTTAGCAATCACCATTTACTAATCACTTATTACTGTCATTTATAACCAGTTGTATGTGAACATATATTAGAAACAGATAATACCAACATATATCATAAATAACTTGTCACCACAATGAACACAAAGAACAAAATATGTATGTACAAATTTATTTTTATTATGGACTACAATCCTTGGGTTTATCATCAACAACTGAATAGAGTATCAACTCCACAAGAGCACCAACTCTACAATGCAAGAATCAACTTACACAACTCAACACCAACTGAGAAGAGGATTCAATCCTCAACAAATACCAATCTGTCAATAGGTACGCAACCTGTTAGTATTGAAACACATGTATGTACGCATCCTACCAATAGTTTATCCCGTGTATGTACGTTGTCTGACTCACAACATCTTGCATATGCCTCCTGAATAACTAGGGTTTTCACTCCTTGAAAACTCATATCCTCTGCAACCTATGTTACATCCACTTCTTCCTTTCACTATCCAATTTGTACCATAACCAATCACAACACATCTATGTTTTCCAACATCTTACTCATTCTCCTCAACCATACAATATGAATGTTAATTAATCATGTATAAGTAACCAGTATACTATGGAAACCATATCAGTACTGAAACATGAGAGTGTTTCTCACTCAGTCAATCAACCAACATAACCATATGACAACATCCATACCGAGAATGCCTTAAGCATTCACTATACCATAAGAAAAAATATCCATCAAGACAATCATGTAACCATACCAGAACTTCTATGACAAATTCGAGCCCATAGAATGTAGATCTGGAACTTGCTTTAGACTTCAGGAACCTGGCACCACCTCACACTCAAGTCTTCATGACTGTCTCCAAATGTACGCGCTCTAACCTCCTTCAGTCCACATGTGTACACACTCTGTCTCACTGCAGCTTGTGTATGTACACGCTCTGACCCACTATTTCACTCATACTCCTTCAGAAACTAGGGTTTTTGAACTTCCAAAAATTTTGTCGTCAAGATCTCAGACTTATGGAAACTTCGATGCATCCATGACATCCTATAATGAATCTTTCACCTAGAATATATCTTCAATATGCTCAAGAAAAATGTCTTTACAAGAGACCCTTGCCTCTTATTTATACTCTCCAAGAGGCTTCCTTTTCTTAGCCACTTTGTCCACATATCCACTTTATCGACATAACCACTTTGTCCACATATCCAATTTATCCACATAACCACTTTGTCCACATGGCTACCTTTATCCAACTTTGTCCACATAGCCACTTTGTTCACATGGCCACTTATCCATTTAACCCACTTTCCTTATTTTAGGGTTAACCCACTTATAACCACTTTTCATAATTAGAAAGTTCTCCATTTACTTTATTATTTAAATAATCTTTTTTGACTTCATAAATTCACTTTATTATTTAAATAATTTCTTCTTTGTAAACACTTTGACTTCTTTGACCTTTTGGGGCTTCTATCCAACAAATGAGGGTCCTCCAACTTCACAAGGCCATAACTCTCAAACCGTGAAGAGTTATGTGATGTTCCACATACCACTGGAAATGGAATGACAAGCACTATCCATCTAGGATAGTTTCATGGACAAATTCATTGATCTTTATCTCATTATTCCACAATTAAGCATGGGTTCTATAACCATACTTCTAGGATGACTCAACCACAAAGCGTCTTCTCGTGAGGGCTTTCATCATAAGGGGACCACTTTGGAGTTCATCCATTTTTACTCCCTATCAACCATGACAAGACAATAATGAGTCATATTTACATTAATCCAACTGGAATAACCCATGACAACACATCACTCTGACATTGTCGCTTTGTCATTGATTCCATGCATGACCACATGATCCAAAAATCAATACATTAATGCATCAATCCATCTATGCATCATGTATCAATGAGAAAAAATCGATGCATATTCATCCATGCATGAATCCATATATGCATCATATATCAATGAGAACACATTGATCCATATTCATCTATGCATGACATCATATAACTATGAATCCACTTGACATCAATCCATTCATCTTCATCTATGCATGAAATCATATAACTATGAATCCTTTTGACATCAATCCATTCATTTATGACATTACATGATCCATCAATCACTACATCAATTTACTATGACAAGGCATTGTTCCTTTGACATCAATGACACCATGATCCAACAATATCCCCCTTTGGCATTGCTAGAAATACCAACATTGATTTCAACACCAATCATTAATGGAAACATGTAGAAATGGCATTTCTCTTCATCAATAGTCATCTCAATCACATCAATGTGATTATATATCCCCCTTTGACATCAATGGAAAAGGGTAGTTCTCTCCTTGGGGCTGTGCCCCCTACCTGAACTCTCCTTGGGGTTGCTCCCCTTTCCTGAATTCCTTTGATTTTCCTCTGAATAATCTCTCCCCTTTTGAACAGGGGATATCACTTTGTTGTAATGATGAAGATATATCGCTAATTCTCCCCCTGTGACCATTAATCCTTCTGGAACCATGCCTTTGTGCTCTTTCTTCAAGTATTTACCTTTGCATCTGATAAATCTCTCCTCCTAGAATGATGGGAAGAAGAATGAACACCCCTATGGGTATGTATCCCCCTATCTTCTCTAAAATATGAACAATATGCTACTACTGTAATATGCTTCTGCTGCAAATGATCATGCTCAATCAGAACATAGATTAACTACTCAATAATGATCATCTCTTCCTATAATGATTCTTGGACCTGTCCATGCATCAAACTCAGTCCATACCATACATCATGAAGAAAATGATACATAAAAAATGAATAGAGAATCATAAACAAAACATAAACAATGTACATCTTGTGCCATATTGTGTGCCAACCATGCACAACCTCCATTTACATCAATACCATACAATGTGCCATAAGATATCATCAATGGAGTGTATCAACCATATGCCAAGACCAACATGACAACCATGTGCCTCAAAAAAGTGTCATATCACTCATGATATGCCTCTACCATGAACCAAGTGCCACAACCATGTATCTCAACCCTCAAACATCATAACATGTGTCTCAACTATATCATCACATACATCATGTACCAAAGTATATACCAATTATGTACTTTAGCCAAGTACTATCACCCACAAACATATACCATCTATGAGTGCATCAACATTGCACTAAACATGTATCACCACCTGTATCAAGCAAGTGCATCAACCATGCACCAAACCTCAACAAGATGAAATACAATCAAGATGTGTTCCCATACATGTATTCTATATCAACCATAATCCATGTGCCAATCATACTGCTAGCAAGTGCTTCTAAAAATGCACCAAAAGTGTATGAAACACATCAACCATAGATCAAGCTATGACTCATCAATGATGTACAATATAACCAACTCATCAACTCATCAACTACATGCCCCAATATGTATCTCAACCATATGCTAAATTCATGCACCAAGATATCCAACAAATGTGCCTCTAACAATAAATCACAAGAAATATCAATGGAACTCAAATATGTACCAACCATGTACCCCAAAAGTTGTTCCTTAACCACCATTCACTACAACAAATAATAAGCATCCAAAAACATGTGTACTAGAAGTGTTCCTCAATAGATCAATGACATCTCTAGCTAGCATCATCATGATATATCTCATAACAAAAGTGCCATAACTTCACTGTCACAACCAACATTGTTCCTCAACATAAAAATCCTCAATCCATACTCTAGCGTTGGTCTAATGCATCAAGGATAGAATTTCAACACTCAACCATATGTCATCATCATACATCAATTATGTATGTCAACATGTAATCATGAAAACCTACAACAAACCATGTTAGACCCTGCAACACAGAGTTATACCATCACACCAAGCTACAACTTATTTGCACAACCTACCTTCCAAGGATTTTACCACATGTATGCGGCCTTCTATACAGACAAATCACATATGTACGCGACCTTCTATACAAATAACTCACATATGTACGTGACCTATTTATAGGTCAGATTGTGTATGTACGTGACTGTTACCAATGTAACCAACATACTCTTCAGAAGAAGTCAAGCTTGAGCTTGCCTTAGGGCTGCCATTCTATTATGATTGTTCGGTCTTCTTCACCCACTTCTGAAGGTGTCCCAGCTTCTCATAAATTGAGATCTGAACTTCCATCTTTCTAACATTTTCTTCTCTTCTAGCCTCACGTGTTCTTCTTTTCATGCTATATGAAGTCCGCTTCATGGACTGTCTTCTTGTGTTCCATCAATCCTGGGATTTGTGGCCAAATCCACTACAGTTGTAGCATCTCATGGTGTGACAATAAGCAACAATGTGTCCTACTTTTTTACATCTCCAACACCTTAGTGTGTTATGAAATCTTTCATTATCTCTCCTTGCATAATATCTTCATTCCAAAGCTTTGTGACCATATTCATTACATGAGTAACAGTGACCATGAAAAATATTTGCGTACCTTTGCTTTGGTGTCCATCTTGAAGGTGTCTCTCTTTTGAATTTTCTTTGAGGTGTGTAAATATGGTTTCTTGATGTCTTCCTTGCTTTGTTCTTTTGAAAGTTTCCTTCCCTTGTGTAGTTTGTTGAATTGCAACATTATTTCCATCTTTTGAGAATGAGAGACTTACCTAAATCTTTTTTCAGGTGCTTCCTTCAAGATGTGTAGCTTCTTTGTTGTATCCAAGACCTGATTTATCATTTGGTGATATTTGACTATCCAATATTCCATTCAATATTGTTGAGCTATTCAAGAATTTGTTTGACTTATCTACTTTATTTCTAAGATCAACAACTTCAGATTCCAACTTATGACATGACTCTTCCTTTTCATTTACTTGATTCTTTAGTAGTTCCTCTACCCTTTTCGCTTCTTCAGTTTGGGTCTTGAGATGGATATTAACTTCAATACTTTTGATAATATCATCATCTACCTTATTATTTTCTTCTATTTCATTCTTTGGTCTTTTGATCTCTTCTTCTTTTTCTTCTAATTGAGACCTTTTACTTTCTTCTTGTTCCTTGAGCATTTTCTTTAGTTTCAAATATGCTTTTTATTATTTTCAAGAAACCTTTTAGTGTTCTTAGAAAGATATCTATAGTCTATATAACTATGGTCATATTGTATTCATATAGACCCCAATCAACTTTCGTTTTAAGCTTTGAAAGTTCTTCTTCTACTTCTTCCATGGGATAATTATCATTTGATTCTTCACAAACTATTTCTAGATCTTCTTCTTCACATGTAGAGAAACATTCAACATCATCACATTTAGAATTTTTGCAATCAAAGGATTGTGGAGATTCTTTACCTTCATTTTTCTTGATGGAGTTGTCTTTAGTGTCTTCCTTTTTTCCTTGATATGTCTTCTCTAGCTTTAGCCATAGATCCTTGGCGGAAGTGCATTGTCCCATGCTTTCTTTGATAGAATTTGAGATTCCATTGAAGATGGTCTTGAGAGCCAATGCATCATTCTTCTTTTCTTCCTTTTGAGCCACCAATAGATTCTTTCGAAACACATGCTCCCTTTTCCTTCAAATACACTTTAATTTCTATTCTACATGTTTACTAATTTTCCTCATCAAGGATTGTAACTTCATCATCCATTTGTGTGTCCATGGATCTCCTCCAAGATTTTTAAGGCTTATGGTGAAGGTCTGCTCTGATACCAATTGTTGGAAACACCGAACACACTGATAGGGGGGGTGAATCAGTGTAGGGATCTTTTTCATTTCCCTTCACAAAAAATCCTTAGTTAGCAATCACCATTTACTCATCACTTATTACTATCATTTATAACAAGTTGTATGTGAACATATATCAACAACAAATAACAACAACATATATCATCAATAAGCTATCACCACAAAGAACACAATATGTATGTACAATTTTATTTTTATTATGGACTACAATCCTAGGGTTTATTAGCAACAACTGAATAGAGTATAAACTCCACAAGAGAACCAACTCTGCAATACAAGACTCAACTTACACAACTCAACACCAACTAAGAAGAGGATTCAATCGTCAACAGATACCAAACTGTCAACATATACACAACCTCTTAGTAGTGCAACATGCATATGTATTCACCCTACCGATATTTCAGCCTGCGTATGTATGTGGTATGGCTCACAACAACCTTTGCATGCCTCATGAAGAACTAGGGTTTTCACTCCTTGAAAACTTAGATCCTCTGCAACCTCTGTCACATACACTTATGCCTTTCACTATCCAATCTATACCATAAACAATCACAACACATATATGTTGTCCGACATCTTACTCATGATCCTCAACCATATAATATGAATGTTACTTAATCATGTATAAGTAACTAGTATACTATGGCAACCATATCAGTACTGAAACATGAGAGTGTTTCTCATTCAGTCAATTGACCAACATAACCATATCACAACAACCATACCAAGAATTCCTTAAGAATTCATCATACCATAAGCAAAAGTATACATCAAGACAATCATGTAACCATACCAAAACTTCTATGACAGATCTAAGCCCATAGAATGTAGATCTTGAACTTGCTTCAGACTTCAGGAACCTGGAACTGGATCACACTCAAGTCTTCATGACTCTCTCCAACTGTACGTTCTCTGACCTCCTTCAACCCGCGTATGTACGCACTTTGACCCACTGTTGCTCACGTACTCCTTCAGAAACTAGGTTTTCTGAACTTCTGAAACTTTCTCCATCAAGATATCAGACTTACAAAAACTTCAATGTGTCCATGATATGCTGCATTGAATCTTTCACCCAGAATATATCTTTAATATGCTTAAGAAAAATGTATTTAGAAGAGACCCTCGCCTCTTATTTATACTCTCCAAGAGGCTTCCTTTACTTGGCCACTTTGTCCACATATCCACTTTATCCACATAACCATTTTTTCCACATGGCTACCTTTATCCAACTTTGTCAACATAGACACTTTGTTCACATGGCCACTTGTCCATTTAACCCACTTTCCTTATTTTAGGGTTAACCCACTTATAACCACTTTCCATAATTATAAAGTTCTCCATTTAATTTATTATTTAAATAATCCTTTTTGACTTCATCACTTCAATTTATTATTTAAATAATTTCTTAGTTGTAAACACTTTGACTTCTTTGACCTTTTGGGGCTTCTAGACAACACATGAGGGTCCTCCAACTTCACAATTCCATAACTCTCAGACCATAAGGATTTATGTGGCATTCCACATACCACCGAAAAATGGCATGACAAGCACTATTCATATAGGATAGTTTCACTGACAAATTCACTGATCTTTATCTCATCATTCCATAATTAATACTAGGTTCTCTAACCATACTTTTAGGATGACTCAACCGCAAAGCGTCTTCCCGTGAGGGATTTCACCATAAGGGGACCACTTTGGAGTTCATCCATTTGTACTCCCTATAAACCATGAAAAGAAAATAATGAGTCATATTTACATCAATCCATATGGAATAACCCATGACAACACATGAATTTGACAATGTCCCTTTGTCATTGATTCCATGCATGACCACATGATCCAACGATCAATACATTAATTCATCAATCCATCTATGCATCATATATCAATGACAACACATCGAACCATATTCATCTATGCATTAATCCATCTATGCATCATATATCAGTGACAACACATTGATCCACCTTCAGCCATGCATGACATCATATAACTATGACTCCACTTGAAATCAATCCATTCATCTTCATCTATCCATGACATCATATAACTATGACTCCTTTTGACATCAATCCATTCATTTATGAAAATAAATGACCCATCAATCACTACATCAATATACTATGACAAGACATTGTTCCTTTGACATCAATGAAAACATGATCCAAAATCCATCACATCTTCCAGCAGGCTCAAAATAGTTTTCATAATTCAAATTCCAAGTACAAGCAGCGCCATGATCAACACCGGGTGCCCCACCAATTCCAGGTGGGCATTAAATTTTGGTTTCATTTTCAGAAAGAACGCCTTATAGGACCTCATTGAAATATTTTTCCACTCCACTATGGACCTTACACCATCACCAATCCTATG
This sequence comes from Picea engelmannii, assembly GCA_009831015.1. Taxonomy (NCBI): domain Eukaryota; kingdom Viridiplantae; phylum Streptophyta; class Pinopsida; order Pinales; family Pinaceae; genus Picea; species Picea engelmannii. Next base: position 535,920 of record ML777461.1, on the reverse strand, counting down.
AGTGACAATGATTTTTAGCTCAACATTCCCCCTTTCCTTGGCTTGCACCCAATGTTTAATGTTGACCTCCTTCGACCATACTTTCCACCATTATTGGACACCTCAAAGAAAGAAGAACAGTTGAAACTGATAGATATCAACCCTGACTGCATGGAACAAACATACAATGATCATATTGTGGACACACGAGTCAAGGGTACTCACGAACAAAAGTTTCATCTTTATCGTGTTGTCAAAGAGGGGCAACTCCTACACCAAGGAAAGTGGCTCACCCGAGGCCAAATTCAACAAAACTTTCCTCATCTGATGGGGGAACTCAATGCAATGGATAACATTGCTTCCTTATGGGGGGGATTGATGCAAGTGGATATCAGTGGCCACCCATCTCTTCCAACTGGCTCACATACAGTTTTCATCTTGGCAATTGTTTTCTAGCTTTTCGGGTCTTAAACTTCCTGGGCCATTTTGAGGCCCTAAACAACGTTTTTTGGGCTTGCCACAATCACATTATAGATGGAGTCAAAGTGTGATGGAAAAATGTGTATTCCTCGGATAGACATTTACAACAGGCTATCGTGAACCTAAAACAAAGATCGTATGCAAAAGTTACGACCCTGGGAAGTTGATGTACCAACTTACCCCATCAAGGACCACATTAATTTTGGCGCTTCATCTCCTAGGGTTAGGTTTTTGGATGTCTAGGTTTTTTTTATTTCTTCTTGATGCTAAAACATCCTCGAGGCCTCATTTTACTGTGCTTAGATGAATGCTCGTAGCCACCACATCTCTTCTCAGAGATTTACTACCACCATTCGAGCAAGATTGTTTCATTCTACATTTTATAGTTTCAATAGATTTGTCTATTGAATAGAAGTTAAGTGTCACTGTATCTTTGTTATTGTTTTCTGTATATCTATGTTAATGTTATAGATCTATGTTTCATTTTGTTATGCTCATAAATCTGTATCACTTCTCTTCTACTCTGATTTGGAGGAGCGATGAGTTATGATAACAAGTGGATAAGATTTTTAGAACATTTTGGCACTTCCCATATGTCTTGTTTCTCTTCCATGCTAACCACAACCTTGTATATGGACAAATCAACTACAAAAATGCGTTTGATTAATGGCTACATAACTGTAAATATGAGTTTCTATGTATCTACTCATCAAAATAATGATTAATTAAATCAATTGTGCATTAAGAAATATGGAATACACATAAGAATATAAAATTTTACCTCTAACACTCTTCAATGCATATATTTTGTAGTTGAGTATGTTTAAGTGGAAAAAAGGAGTAAAGTGTAATGTAAACAAGGCATAGGTATAGGCTGTGAATGGGAGTATAGGATAGAACTGTGACAAAATGAGTCCATTTTGAGGACTCAACATCTCCCCCAAACAGAATATTTTGCATGTCCTCATACAACCAAAATGACTCTGCTCCCTTCAAAAAAATTAAAAAAAAATTGTCATGTTGTTAAACAACTAAACCCTTCATCATACCCCTTCATAATGGCCTTAATATTTATCTCTTTTTAGCCTCTTCTCTTCCTTGTAGTTACCTAGATTTTGAATTTGCATCCTTTAATATTTAATTCAATGTTCTTAGATTTTAATAATATCAACTGCTTTATAGACATCCTCAACTACAATACAAAAGTGACCAAAACTAGTCCCCAAATTGTATGAATCTTCTCCATAATTGTAAGTAAACTTCACTATTAAATTAGTCACATCCAAACCAAATCCTAGAAAGGAAATAATGCAATTTCTCTTGAAGAATATTCATTCCCAAGCATTTAGTGTAAAATATGCAATTGTATGGAGAATCAATCATTCAAGAAAATTACGTAATTCCACGTAAAACAATATGTTAGACAACATGTAGTAGACCGCATTAATCCTTTTTCCACCACCCTTGGAGACTTTCCTCACTAACTGTGGCATATGTTTGTGCCATATTTCCTTCACCCCTCACACAATTTGGTGTTCTAATTCCAAAGAATCTTTCTTTGTTACAACTCTAACCCCTTTAGAAAATCAACATTGTAAAAAAAAAAAGTTGCTTCCAGCCATCGAAATCAAGGCAAGCTGTAATTTTTATGTCGATTCCAGGAAACAGACAAGGTTCATGAGTTGTTTTCCCCCCAGCTCGTTGAACTACTTTTTCCATCTTATAAACATCATATGTACCTATTGCAATATGAGCATAAGCATTTCCTTTGTCATAATATTTCACACCATAATTGTAAATCAGATCTAAAACAATGCCTATGTCTTCTGGTCCATATCCCATCATAGTTATTGTATACTTGTAATCATGATTATTTTTTTTTCTCAATAGATCCATTCCAAAAATATTTTCATAAAAATTAATTGATCAAGATCTCGTATTCCCAGAATGACTTGACATAATGGTTCTGAAGTAGGACCTTTTTCTATCAACTCAAATTTATAACCTTGAACAATATTATTGTCACAGGGAAAATGGGAAAACAATAGTGAAGATATGGATTTTTTTTTTTTTAATCACTCTATTGTTATATGCATGCAAAAATATAATTTTGCCACGCATATTATAATTATTGTATAAAGTGTTTTAATTTATGAGAATTTTGCATGGTTAAGTAATGCAGGAGCATCATTGGCAAGCACACGGAGCAAGACCTATCAACATCTGGGAATATGTACAAGACGTCAACGCTGGAAGTTTCAACAAATATTTTGAAATCCTCTTTAACTCAACACCGAAAAAATCCTAGAGGCATGCTTGAGCGATCACGAGCGAAGTGGGAGTTTCCACTCCGGCTATGGAATGCAATTGCACTAGGATAGCTATCAGGATACATTTTGATGTAGACAAGTAGTCAGGGGGAACCTTAAGAGCCCTCTGAGATAAATAGAGGTTTTGTATGCCCGAATGAGGATGGCTGGGAGTAATTAGATGGTAGTAGAAGAAAATGAGATAGAAGTAGGAGGAGATTTCTGAGTTTCAGTTGTTTTTTTTTTCATTTACAGTTGTAACCATTTTTCACTTTGGAATAAAACAGAGGAAAATTGATCCAATGCATAGTGTGGACATTGTTTTCAATGACCTGTTATTATGTTTTTATGAATGAATGAATGAATTTCATTATTAATAGATAGAACTGTGAAGGTTAGGATAAGTTTCAATTGTTTCTCTTCTGCGGAAGTAGTGCAAGGTGTGCACACAAAATGCAAGGAGTGTGTTGACGAAATCTGTTTTGGTTCTAAAGCTCAGAAGAGATAACATGAAACTTTCCCTTTGCAAGGAGTGCAAAGAGACTGGTGCAAGGAGTGCATAGTCATCCGCAAGAACCCAAAACCTTGCATAAGATCTGGTGCAAGGAGTGCACAGATCCGAGATTCGACTAAGTGTCGAAGGGACTTTGCAAGAAGTCGAATAACCAGAAAAGGAGAACGCTAGGAGGGTGAGAGGAATTTCTCTTCGAGAAATCCTTAGGATTTGAGTTATCGAAATCCCTGAAAAGAAAGGAGCGCGTGGGAAGTCGAAGTCTCCACGAGACCAATCTTAGGAGGAATAAAACTTTTTATAAGTGTTAATGAGATCCAAAAAACAGACTCGTAGGAAGGACAAAGGTCGAAGCCTTTGAATCCTTCAAAAATCTTCTAAGTTTGGAGAAAGCGTAAGTTCAGGGGGGGAAATATTTGGATCGTCTGATTAGTGTCCATACAACGAGGAGAAAGTGCAGAGGAGGAAGGATCTCAGTCATTCGGTCAGAGCACAAGATAATCGTAGCCATCCAATCAAGGGAAAATGCACTAGCATTAAATATTAGAAGGCACACAGGAGGAACAAGGTCACGAAATTATGAAATAATCGAGACCATCCATCGTCAAGGAGGACACGTGGTGAGAGATCAGGGTTTCTCTAACTCGTGACTCGAAGGAGTCAAAGGTTGAGCCATGAGAACTCGCGAAATGTGAAATCATGACTTGATCTGAGCCGTTGATCAGAGGAGATATCTGGACCGTTAATCCAGTGCCATCGCAATTTCGGGTATTGGGAGAACAGAGGCAAGGAGACTCCAAATTCGTGAAATGACAAATCCCGATTTGATCACAACCTTTGATCAAAGGAAGGATCTGAATCGTCGATATAGTGCCATTGCAATTTCGGGTATCGAGAGGACAGAGGTACGGATACTTCCAAAGTCGCGAAATGCGAAACACTAATTTGATCACAGTCGTCGATCAATGAACGATCTGGACCATCGATCTAGAGTCATTGCGATTTAGGCTATCAGGGGAACAAAGGTATCAAAACTCCCAGAGTCACGAAATGCTAAATTTAAACGCGCATTTCACTCAAGCACGAGGTCACCGCCATTGGTCACGCAGAGAGAGGGCTAGCATGCACTAGGGCCTTGTCAGGATTTCGGGAGTCGAGAGAGTCGGGGAGACTCGCACGCAAAGGCCTGATATGAAAAATCGTGAAATGAATTTTGAGTGAGGTGAGTTCTCATAACCGTGGTCATAAGAGGGAAGGGGCTTAGCCCATAATCTCGTGGTCATCATCAATGTCACATCTGAGAAGGGGCCAAGAGAGGGGGCACTAATGCCAACTGTGAGATTTTCACAGAGCACGAAACTGAAGGTTGTGGGTGTCATAGATCTTGCACCAGGAGTCGTGAGGACCTGTAGTTGACATAGGACAAGATCAGTGAGGTTTCAGACAGTCACCAACTCCAAAATTGAAGATCCCGGCCGGGAGGTCGCACATCCCTTATGAGGGAAGGGGGTCTGCACCAAGTGGTATCAAAGTAGAATTTTTTCTTGCAGACAGCGGGAAAAGGAGAGGAGACAAAAGAACTTGGAGTTGTACTCTATGTGTGTGATAGACAGTCAACACAATGCCTCCAAGGAGACGAGTGGAACCACATTTGGCCAATCGAGCTGTAGAAAGGGAGATGTGAGAACTTCGTGCAAGATTAGAGATGATGGAGGTAGCGCAAAGACGAGCACCCGATGTCGGAGATGTTAACGATGCAGAGAGTGAAGAAGCAGTGGGCGAGAATGTCGTCGAAGAAGCTATAGGAGAGGATGTTGCCAAAGAACGCTTGCTGAGAGGAGTTTCCAGATTGGGAGGCAGGGCCAAGATGGAGGTCCTAATGTATGAAGGCAATTTAGATGCTGAAGATATATTGGATTGGGTAAGATCCATGGACAAATATTTCGACTATGAAGACGTCGATGAGGAAATAAGGGTGAGACATGTTGTCACTAGACTAAAGGGACATGTAGCACTGTGTTGGTATGAACTGCAGGCTAAGAGAAGAATCAAAGGCAAGCAGAAGATAAAGAGTTGGGACAGAATGGTAGCCAAGTTGAAGGCTAAGTTCATGCCCAAATATTATCAGATCAGTCTGTTCAGGGAAATGCAGAATGTGAGACAGAAAGGGATGATAGTTAAGGAGTACACCGAGGAGTTCTATAGGTTCAACATTAGAACTGGACAAAGACAGAGAGATGAAGAAAAATTTGCCAGGTATATAAATGGCTTGAGATATGAAATCCAGGATGAGCTCAGCATGATGTCAGTAAGGATAGTAGAGGATGCTTATCAGTTTGCGCTGAAGGAAGAGGAGAAGTTGGACAGAAAGAAAATCCCACAGGGAAGAGGTAAAGGCCCAACCCCAAACAAAAGCAAGGGAGTTACCCATGACAAAGCACATAAGCCTAAATACGATACTGAGAAACCACATAGTCACTCAGAAAGAGGAGGAATTTCCTAAGGAAGACAGGGTGGTGGAAGAAGTTATTCTAGAGGAAGAGGAAGAAGAGGAGGAGGAGAAGTAAGATGTTATGCCTGTGGAAAGATAGGGCACATGTCTTGGGACTGTCCCAAGAAAAAGAAAGAAGGAGGAGGTGAAGCTTACATTTCAGAAGCACAAAGAAGAGATGTTGAAGCAGAAGGAGCAGAGGATGGAAGATCCCTGATGTTGAGGAAGGTTCTCTTAAAACCAGAGGCAAAAGTTGAAAATCCAGTGCAGAGGAACAGTCTATTCAGGACAACTTGCAAGACTAAAGACAAAATATGCAAGGTGATCATTAATAGTGGGATCATTGATAACTTACTATCCATGTAGATGGTGGAGAAATTGGAGTTGGAGACAACTGCACACCCATAGCCATATAAAGTCTCATGGTTGTAGAAAGTACGCCAGGTAATGGTTACTAAACAATGCTTGGTTGAATTTAAGATAGGAGGATATTTAGATGAAATTCTATGTGATGTAATTCCCATGGATGTATGCCATATTTTGTTGGGAAGACCGTGGCAATTTGACAAGAATGTCATTCATGATGGGAGGAAAAATACATACACCCTGGAGAAGAATGGTAGAACACACATGTTGATGCCAATAGAGGAGAAGAAAGTGAAAGAGGAAGCCATCACAAGCATACTTCTCATGAGCGGGAAGGAACTCCTGAAAGAAGTCAAGGAAGAACAGAAGATGTAGTTTGTTGTGGTGAGGAAACCCAAAGTTATCCTTACAACTAATTCAATGGATGATTTTCTTGAAGAAGTGAAGGAATTGTTGGATAATTTTGCTGACATGGTGGTGGATGAGCTGCCTAACTCATTTCCACCCATCAAAAGTATCAGCCATCATATTGACTTGATACCAGGAGAAAGTCTTCCAAACAAAGAAGCATACAAATTGACACCTCGAGAGAATGAGGAGGTGAAGAACCAAGTCTAGGAATTGTTAGAAAAGGGTTTGGTTAGAGAGAGCTTGATTCCATGTGCAATACCAACTATATTGAGTCCAAATAAGGATGGAGGATGGAGGATGTGTACAGACTCGAGATCCGTTAACAAGATCACCATCGGGACTAAAGAAGAAAATTTGAGGCACCTGGCATTAGTGATGAGGAGGCTACAACAAGAGAAGTTGTTGATAAATCTGAAGAAGTCCTCTTTTATGAATACATAACTCATCTACTTGGGTTTTGTGATCTCTTCAAATGAACTGAAGATGGATCAAGAGAAGGTGAAAGAAATCAAAGAATGGTCGTAACCCAGGGGCATGTTTGATGTAAGGAGCTTCCATGGATTAGCAAGCTTCTATAGGAAGTTCATCAGAGACTTCAGTGGAATTTGTGCACCAATGATGGATACAGTGAAGAAGAATCACAAGTCTTTTAAATGGACAGAGGAGGCCAAGAGGAGCTTCAATATACTGAAGGAGAAAATAACATAACGACCAATTCTGGTCTTACCGTATTTTGAGAAGACATTTCAGGAGAGATGTGATGCAAGTGAAGTTGCAATAGGAGCAGTTTTGAGTCAGGATAATAGACCTGTTGCCTATTTCAGTGAGAAGATGAATGAGACCAAGAGAAAATACTCCACATACGACAAGGATTTTTATGCCATAATTCAAGCCTTGAAGAAATGGAGACATTATCTTGTCCCATAGAAATTTGTCTTGTATAGCGATAACCAAGCTTTACAATTCATAACCAGGCAAAAAAAAATTGAATCAGAGGCATGCAAAATGGGTTGATTTTATGCAAAATTTTACTTTTTTCATAGAACATATTATTGGGAGTGATAACAAGGTTGTTGATGCATTAATCAGGAGATGTTTGATTCTGCAGGAATTTCAAGTGAAGACCTTGAGGTTTGAACACCTTAAGGACATGTATTGTGATGATACAAATTTCAAGGAAGCATATGAAGTATGTGCAAATCCTATGCTGAGAGACAAAAGCCAATGGACAGAGTACATGGTTCAAGAGGGATTGTTGTTCAAAGGAAATCAATTGTGCATACCAAAATGCTCAATGAGGGATAACCTTTTGAAGGAAAATCATAGTGGAGGATTGTATGGACATTTCGGCGATGATAAAACGCTTGCACAATTGAGCAATTCATACTATTGTCCAGGTATGAGAACGAAAGTGATAAAGTTTGTGAACAAATGTAGAATCTGCCAGCGTAGAAAATTAAAAAGACAGAACACTAGATTGTATCAACCATTGCCAATACCAGAGAGGCCTTGGGCTGTAATAAGCATGGATTTTGTGTTGGGACTGCCAAGAACGCAAAGAGGATTTGATTCCATATTTCTGGTGGTGGATATATTTTCAAAGATGGCACATTTTATCACATGCCAGAAGACCAATGATGCAACACATGTTGCAAATCTTTTTTTCAAGGAAGCTGTAAGACTTCACGGCCTACCCAGAAGCATTGTCTCAGAAAAAGACACAAAATTTGTTGGTCACTTTTGGAGAACACTGTGGAAGAAGTTGGGGACATATTTGTCCTTCAACTCAACTTATCATCCTCAGACAGATGGATAGACTGAGGTGGTGAACAAAAGTTTGGGAGAAACAAGATCAGGTGAAGGTTCATTGGGAGAAACAAATGCCTATAGAAGAGAAACCACATATGGATAAGATTGTTGATTAGAGGATTGGCAAAAAGACCAGTAGGAAGGTTTATTTTGAATATTTGGTCAAGTGGAAGGGACACCCAATAGAAGATGCCAGTTGGGAAAATGAAGCTGTTATACAAAAACATGGAAATTCAGTGCAGGAGCTCAAGGACAGGAGTCCATGAATTTTTTTCAAGGGGATTATGATGCAGGAGCATTGCTGGCAAGCACGTGGAGCAAGACCTATCAGTGTCTGGGAATCTATATGAGACCTCAACGCTGGCAGTTTCATCCGATATTTTGAAATCCGCTTTAACTCAGCGGTGGAAAAATCCTAGAGGCACACTTGAGCGATCATGAGCGAAGTGGGATTTTCCACTCTGACTCTGGAATGTGACTACACTAGGATAGTTGTCAGGATAAGTTTTGATGTAGACAAGTAGTCAGGGGTAACCATAAGAGCCCTCTGAGATAAATAGAGGTTTTGTACACCCGAATGAGGCTGGTTGGGAGTAATTAGATGGTAGTAGAAGAAAATGAGATAGAAGTAGGAGGAGATTTATGAGTTTTAGTTTTTTTTTTCATTTACAGTTGTAACCATTTTTCACTTTGGAATATAACAGAGGAAAATTGATCCAATGCATAGTGTGGACATTGTTTGCAATGACCTGTTATTATGTTTTTATGAATGAATGAATGAATTTCATTATGAATAGATAGAATTGTGAAGGTTAGGATAAGTTTCAATTGTTTCTCTTCTGCGGAAGTAGTGCAAGGTGTGCACACATAACGCAATTAGTGCATTGACGAAATCTGTTTTGGTTCTGAAGCTTAGAAGAGATAACATGAAACTTTCCCTTTGCAAGGAGTGCAAAGAGACTGGTGCAAGGAGTGCACGGTCATCCACAAGAACCCAAAACCTTGCGTAATATTTGGTGCAAAGAGTGCACAGATCTGAGATTCGGCTAAGTGTCGAAGGGAATTTGCAAGAAGTCAAATAACCAGAAAAGGAAAATGCCAAGAGGACGAGAGGAATTTCTCTTCGAGAAAACCTTAGGATCTGAGTTATCAAAATCCTGAAAACACAAGGAGCACGTGGGAAGTTGAAGTTTCCACGAGACCAACCTTAGGAGGAATAACACTTTTCATAAGTGTTAACGAGATCCAAGCAATAGACTCACAGGAAGGACAAGGTTCGAAGCCTTTGAATCCTTCAAAAAT
>ML777461.1:477386-526209 GCA_009831015.1 Picea engelmannii | reverse complement strand
TGGATCGTCCGATCAAAGTCCAGACAACGAGGAGCAAGTGCAGAGGAGGAAGGAGCTCAATCGTTCGGTCCGAGCGCAAGAGAATCGTTGCTGTCCAATCAAGGTAAAGTGCACTAGCATTAAATCTTGGAAGGCACACAGAAGGAACAAGGTCACGAAATTATGAAATCATCGGGATCGTCCATCGTCAAGGAGGACATGTGGCGAGAGATCAACATTTCGCTGACTTGTGACTCGAAGGAGTCAAAGTTTGAGTTGTGAGAAGTCACAAATGCGAAGTCGGGACTTGATCTGAGTCATTGATCAGAGGAGAGATCTAGACCGTCGATCAAGTGCCATCGCAATTTTGGGTATCAGGAGAACGAAGGCGAGGAGACTGCAAAGTCGTGAAACATGAAATCTCGATTTGATCACAACCATTGATCAAAGGAAGGATCTGAAATCTCGATTTGATCTCGATTTGATCACAACCATTCTCAAAAGGAATGATTAGTATTGAATTCAGGAAAGAGGGTAGAATAAACTTTAGGAGAACTGAATAGGATTGTTGTATTTGGAAAATGAATGGTAGGCTTAGGAAAAACAAGGCATGCATGATTTGTGGCTTGAGATATTATATATCTTATGTATAACCTATAAATCAATTTACAACAAATAATTTAAGAAAACATTTCCTTTGTAATTTACCTATAGCCCAAGAATTTGACTTCTAGAACTGAATTAAAGTATGAGTGGAATGTACAATGTTGTTCTTCTAATTTTGATGCAATAGAAGAATAATATGGTATTGAGGTTGATTGTTGATGAAGATTGAATCCTGAGGAAGAAAAATTCCTAAATCTGACATTGATCAAGAAAATGATGTTGCTATTGAAGAATATGATGATAATGTTAAAGAAGCTCTTAGTCTGCTTGCAATTAAAATCTCCATATTTGAATTTCATGCTTGGTAATTTGTGCAAATTTAGAAAATGCTATAAATATTGGATGATAGGTGGATGACTATATGGTTTTGATTTGAAACCATCTACAAGTGACGATCTTGTCTTGGTATGCGTGCAACCATTCAAAACTACAAATCGGCTATAGAAAGATCATTGATCTATTTGCATAAATTATGGAAATTTTGATTAAATCAGTTTTAAAACATGCTTGTGCATCCTTTATCATTCATTTTCTCAAAATGTTTCCCTCGATTTACTCTATTTATCATATTCTTAAAAAAAAACCATATTTTGGATTTTCCTTATTCATCTTTATTTGTTTGGAAATGATGTGGAAAAATTGCCTATGGAAATAGTTTTCTACAATTTTTTGTAGCTATAGAAAGTATAAAAAACTGCAGAATTTCTCTAAAATATATACAAAAGGTAGAATAAGATATGATCTTGTGAAATTTTCCTCTGTGAATTTTTTTTGAAAGAAACCATGATACTGAGGAAAAAAATCAAATATTGAAATGCTTGAAATATTATTTACCTCTCTATTGTCATGATAATTAAAAGAAGATGTGTACCAGGTAATTGGATGCTTGGGAGAAAACAAGTGTGTCGAGGACTGTCTGAAGGAGATCTAAATTTGCATCTGGAACCATAGAAGGACATTGATAACTCAATGTTCTCTCTTTCCCCCACATTGAGGATGATGCATGTACTGATGCATCCTTCTAAGATTTGATATTTGAATCATGTTGGAGTATTAAAGGAGAGGACTGTATAAGTTCTTGTGAAAATTCTACTGTAAGAACAAAGGAATCTTCTACATGAATCCTTTTCCTTTGCTCCATTTTGGCCATTTTTAATGTAATGTAGGAGGTGTGTGATGAATATATATTTGAACATTGTGGATGTTGCTAATCTTTTGATAAAAATTATGACACCTATTGCACTGTATTCATCATGCTAATCATAAAATTTTCAAACCTATATGTTGATCATATTGAATGGTTGAAAATGAAAACTGGAATCAAATACCCATAAGCTAATGTTGGAGATTGAGTTTGTTGAAAAGATACATCTACTAAAATGATATATTTGTTGAATTCGATCTGAACTTCTTTTTGTTGATCACATTTGCTAGATATAACAAATATTGTAGGAACCAATTTCAAATAACAACCATGAATACTACTAGATAGAACTAGAAACTATGCTATAGGGAAAGGTATTGCAACAAGAATGACATTCCATTTTTATTTGCAAGATGTAGGAAAAGGATGCAATTGTTGATTCCACTTAACCATATTAGTCTTCATAAAAACCTGAATCCATAGTACAATTCTGACCATGCGAATGGATGTGATGACATCGAGCATGGAAAGAAATCATTGGATTACTGGACATTAATGTATTCCATTAACCAATGCGATATCACTCACCATTGATGTCAATGAGTGTCAAGGTACCTTAATGTATCCTATCAGGAATAAATGAATGTGTTGGGATCAAGTAGCCTACAAGATATCATAGTTAGGAGGAATTAATGCATCCCCACTACTATCAAGGAGAAAACCTATCATTGAGGCATTCAAGTTCCAAGGCATTATAAATATCTCTTGAACTTGATCCTATATAAAGTGTTGACATTGATGGGACAATATCTATTGGAATGAAGGCCTTAAGGGATCCCACATAATCCAATAGAAGCATATAAAAAAATTGATTTGAAGAACCGAAATATAATATTGAACCAACATGCATAACTTATTGAAATTTTTTTCTGTTAGTTTCCTGGTTTTCAAGAAAAAATCATGTCCAGTTGCCCCAGTAAACTGGTTTTCACAACTGGACTTATTTTTATCTTTACATTTATTTATTTATTCTTCTAACCTATCCTACTTTTCTTGAAAATAAAATCTCGTTCATTTATAGTCATATTTCCAATAGATCCATGTGTGTAACAAGATTACAAATAAACTCATATTCGGGTTTGAAACATATACTTTGATATATACCAGAATATGAGAAACCAAGTTCTTTGATTGATATGATGTCAAGAATTGTTGGAGAGTGAAAGAATGGTGTGAAGTGATAGTTTCCTCGAACCATGATTCAATGTAATTGTGATGTCCTTGGTTAACTTGGTCATTACTACTGTTTTGTATGTCCTCCTTTGTCATGCCATGTAGACCTTCTACTATTTGTTGCTTGGTCTCTTGAATGCATAAAGGTTCTGATGATAGGCATGGTAGAAATTCATTGATCTCAAGTTCTAATGTCTTCTCTTAATCAAATGTTTCCTATGACTTTTTTTTCTCGTCTAAGTCTTCTTCTTGATGTTGCACATGGAACTTTTGATCTACTACCACTTCCTGGAGTGCAGGTATGTTCTCGAATGTTGTCAGGATTTTCTCCGCATGAGATGCATATAGGATATCGGTTGCTACTAGGATTTGAGAAATTTCTTGAAGTATCATTTACTCCTTTACTAAAAAATTCTTGAACATGATTGAATTCTTCTTGTTGGTTGATAGTACCTTTCTTGTACATGAAATAGTGCATGGATGTTCTTACAACACCCAAAAATAATTGAAAATTTTCTACTTTCTAAATGAAATCTACAAAAGTGAAACACGCTATGTCTTGAATAAATCATGCTACTAAGATCCTGCTATCACCAGGTTATCATTTGACATGAGCTAGTCTTTACATGAATTCTACCTATAAGAATTTAAATGATAAAAATGAAAAACTAATTCCTATTTGCACTTCCTTGGAAACGATGTAAAAAATTTCATTCAATTCAATTAGATGAACTCTGCTACATTAAAGTATCAACCTGGGGATCATAAATTGATGAAGTTCAACAAAAAATATATGTAGGTACTAGTTCTAATATATCCTATGATGCATAAGGAATTGTGATCACTACTTGAGCTACATAAACAAAGTTTTGTTCACCTGCAAATAGACAGAGAAATGCAAAATAGAGTCTTAAGGAACAAAAAATTAATTCTAAGATGTATAACCAACAATCTACTGGATTGTCACAATATTTCCTCAATCACTTAACACCATGAAGTTCCCTGTTGATCCTAACAATCAATTATTCAATTGTTGGTTGCAAAATTAGTTACTCCCATGCAAATCATAAATGAATCCGTCTGCAGAAAAATAAATAACATAATCACAAAATTCAAATAAATAAAAGAACAATACCAGAAATGAAAAGGATACTGTGCTCCTCCACAGGGGGGCTCCTGATTTGGGGTACGCTATCTAGCTAAACCTTATAAGACTGAGTTCTATAACAAGTAGATTAATAACTCATGAATATGGAAGTAAACATAGACTTGTATTAATCAATGGATGAACTTTTACAACAATTTGATTATACAGTATAATAATGATGATCATATGAGGATCTTGATCAATAATATTTATACAATAAGAACAGAATCGATAAGATCCAAATTATATGGATCTCAAACCCGTACACGACTAAATTTTTCGAAAACATTAGTTCAAAGAATTGACCAGATCTCCCAGATCCTTCAAAATTTTGGGAAAACATGCATGAAGAAGCCAAATGGACTTGTCCTGCAAAAAACCCATGTGATCAATTTTTAAGATTCTGGTACGAGTTTCATAAACCATTGGCAACAAATTACATATACTCACATGCAAAATCAAATCTGAATATTTCATGGATGTTTAAACTTTTATTACCCACGTATTGCATGAATGCCTATAATACAATCTTGTTTCATTATTACGTATTGATTTTATGAAGTTGGCTTACACAGGTCCGCCATGTGTACATGTTGACTTTCAGGTTGAATTTGATTCTACTTTGATTTGGAGGAGCGATGAGTTATGTTGACATGTGGATGAGATTCTGAGAACATTTTGGAACTTCCCATATGCCCTAGTTCTCTTCCATGATGACCACAACCCTATAGATGGACAATTCAACTACAGAAATGCATGTGAGTAATGGCTACACAACTGTAAATATGAGTTTCTATTTAGCTACTCATTAAAACAATGATTAATTAAATAAATTGTGCATTAAGAAATATGGAATACACATAAAAATAGAAGATTTTACCTCTAATCTTTTTCAATGCATATATTATGAGTTGAGTATTTTTAAGTGGAAAAAAGGAGTAAAGTGTAATGTAAATGAGGCATAGGTATAGGTTGTGAATGGGAGGATAGGATAGAACTATGAAAAAATGAGTCCATTTTGAGGACTCGATAATAAATTTTATTTTATTTCACTTAATGAAGGATGGTGCAACATAAGCTTTCCACCATCATCTACATACACCATATGAACAAAATAAAAATCATGTATACTATGTGTTCGCATATCATTAGTATCGAGAATTTAAGGAATTGTATCATTACCATAAGGATATAAGCATTAATATATGTTTCTCATATAGGAGTCATTAATAAATTGTCAAATAATTATGTTTTCTAAACCACATTCTCACTTAATAAGAGAAACTATATCAAAGTTTGGAATGATGCCCTTGATGCACTACATAGTTGAATGACATTGGATTTGATAATATATAGGCCTATCATTAGGTGGTATTTGAATACAATTAATTCTATATGCAACATCGTCACTCCAACAATTATTTTTAGTGATTCTAGATGTTGTTGCGACTTTTGTCATTGTAGAGATAATTTTCGTGACTTTCATCATTGCAGAGATAATTATCGCTTCCTTTCTAAATACCTTTCTCATCTATCATCATCTTCAACAAGTATTAAGAAAGATTATTCCACTAATTCTAGTGGTAATGGATTCCATCCTTTATGCATGAATGGATTAGGGCCAATACTGCCCATGATTGAATTTTAAAAAATATATGCAATCATAATAGGATGTCCAAATACGCTACATAGGTTACACACAAGACCTTTGAAATGGAAAGCATCAGTGAAACAAATATTTATCTCTATATGCATAATATAAATACTAAATAATATATAACCTTCAATAAGAACGTTTTATTTCTTTTCTCTATGGAACCAAGGGGTTAAGTTTTGCATCCACAACAAAATTGACACTCCTAAGATATTTATGAATCAAGTTATTTAGGGTAAAACTAAGTGTTTTGTATATACAATATCTAATAATTAACTCTTATACCTAGCTTAAAAATAAAAACAATGCAAAACCAAAATTATGAAAGAAAAGTAACAAGCCTTATGTGAATATAACATGAAAAATTAAGGATTCTCAACACTTACATTAATTAAACTTAAAGAAGCTTGGATAAAGATCCTCAAAAATAATTTGTGTTATACAATGAAAACAATATGCTTCTAGGTACTTGAAACCACAATAGATTATGGGTAAACTAACACGACATAAATTGATTAAGTAAATGCAAGGATTGTTTTACAAATTGTATGCCTCTTTGTCTAGTAAACAACTCTTTATTGCATGTAACTTCAATTCTAGTGGGAAACAACCAATATTTGGAAGATTCAATAAAAATCCTCCTCTAAAATTTCACAAAACAATCGACCCTAGAATAATTTTTAAGCATGTACTGTTTTCCACAATAACATGTATCTTTTTCCTATAAGAAACTATTTATATCATGTACCTTAGTAACTTATGGAACCCAAAAGAAAATAAAATTAGGTCTAAAACAAAATACATCTTCCAAAATATATAGCCTAGGGAGACGAAATAATTTAAAACCATTATGAATGGATAAATTAAATCATCATACCAATGGATCACCAAAATTTTTAATGGTTTAGAATATTCCCATGCCATCTAATTTGGTTTGTTTAGGGATAACATCTAACATGATTTAATCAAAGATTGTTTATGTAGGGAATTTAATCTGATTTATTCAAATGGTTCTCTCACAACATTTGTTCAAGTGACATATTGGATTTGGATTTTGTTGACTCTCTCTCTCTCTATATATATATCTGTGTGTGTGCACGCGTACAAAAGAATAAATCCTAACCATTACTTTATTTTGCTAAAGATTGGCAGAGGTCCCACTAGGAAGTTTGTACAATGAATTCCAAGGGGTATCATTTCATTTTCTTACAAGAATGGTTATAACTCAAGTCCGTGGAATAAATTATATGGTAATATGGAACAATTATGGGTTATAATTTATGTTTGGCATAATAATCAAAGTAAGAAACTTAAAGTTTGGGTGATACACATGTCACTTCATTGATAATATCACAATTTTTAAAGGTGGATGGTTGGTCGCTCACCCTGTCACTTTGATATAGTTGATATATGTTCCATATGTGGCATGGTTTCTCGTATTAATGGTTATTTGTATTTTCAACAACTTCGAGTGACATGATAATTAATGCATGAGAACCATATGTTTCAGGGTGGTGATGGAAAAATAGTATTCTACTTCATTTTATTTTTTTAAGTTAATTAGGGTTTGAATCTCTCATGTTTACTAAGCTAATTTACCATTGCAAGGATTCCCCTCCTCACACAACAATGAACTCAAATCGAATCAGTCTTGGCATAACAAAATCATGGGCGTATAAATTTGGGTTTTTCTAGTGCAGGTTTGAGAATAATTGGTAACTCCATAGCAACAATATGTGGTCAATTAATTGGTGAAATTTAGAGCAGAGTTCTGCAACATTTTCTCAACGATTAAAATATTTACATTCGCTTGTTTGAGCTCACTTTTTCTCCAGTTAAATTTACCTTTTATCCTTCAATTCTTATCCGAGTACAAAAATTTGTCTTATGTTAGTTTTGTGAAGTGTTTTGTTTCTAGAAAATTCATACAAGTTTAAGAATTGCATGGCCATTCATCAAACCTTTTCAAGTTTGGATTTTTCAATAGATTCAAGTCATTTGTTGTACATTTACGCCCTCATTTTTAGTCCTACCTTTCATTCTCTGTTATAAGTTTATGGGTTTTTTTTTGGGAACCATTCCCACAAAAAAATATTAAAAAATAAATGCCCTCTATTCGCAAACTTCTCATATATCGATTAATGAGTATCTGTCTTATCTTTACAAAGATTTTTTACATAAATTCTTTCACCCTTCTAACTATAGTCCACATTTCATTTCGAATGAAAAATATTGTTGGTTTTATGATTTTTCTTAAGCTAGATTCAAATTTAAAGAATTCATTTCAATCCAAATTATATCATCAAAGCTTACCTTGTACATATTGGGTCTTTGTATTTCAAAAACGAAAAGAAAAAGGGAAAAGGTTAAAGGAAAATTCGCTCGAGATATGTCCATCATATAAGGTATTTATTAAAATAATATCCCATTCCTTTTTTGAAGTTGAAATCATATCGAACTGTAAATTCTTGTTTCAATTTGAATTTTCCAGTTAAGCCATGAAAAGACATTTTAATATGGTGTTCTTACTCACACCTTGAAATTCAACATCCAAATTTGTGCCTACCTAATTCCTATGTCATTTAGAAATTTCCCATTATTATAAGCCTTCACTCTCATAACATAGTTATTGTAAATATTATTGAATGGACATCTTGTGAAAATTTCTATTTGTATTCTATTTACATACACATTATAATCATTATGTATTAGATGATTATTGAATAAAGAATGAATTGTTTTATGATTCTAAATGAGTTTTTTCAGTTGTGGATAAGGGGATCCCAGAGGGGACAAGGAAGAAGGTCAAATGCTTTTGGGAACTAAGGAATAAATAAAAGAATAAGGTTATTTGTCCTTTTTGATGCCAATTACTATGAGTTCAATCATTTGGCACATACTAGGCACCTTTTATTGGGTGGAAAACAAGCCTTTCTAGAGCCTTTGAGACCTATTAATTTACCTTTGCAACCCCATCTGAGTATTCCTTACATCCCTCTACATCCACAATTTAACCCATCCAATGATGGGTGGGAAACAAACCAAAACAAACATGTTTTGGGTAATGTAAAATGACTCAACATGCATGAAAATCACCCTCAACTTGGATTTGTTGATTCTTGTATTGCTCCTTCTTCTAATTCTTTCGCTTAGAATCAACCTTAAATTGAAGTTAAATCCTCATCTTTAAAGCTACTTGCATATAAAAAGTGAAAGAATCTTCAAGCTCTGAAACCTCAAAACCCACTTCTATCCACTCCAAGGAAAGTACAAAGGAGTTACAAGGAGAGGCGAAAAGGGAAATTTCTCACTTAGACATGTTTCCTGAGATATCTCAGTACTGATATTTTATGACGATGACTGTTGGCCCTTGACCAAGTTTTGGGGAGATCCTTGGTCAAGTTGACCTATTTTGGGACTTCGACAGCCTGTCGAAGACAGAGCGCAATATGAAGCAGAGATCGTGGGATCTCGGCCCATTTTTAGGTCCTTTTTGGGATTTGGGAATATATAATGGGAATGGGATGTCAGCCCATGGGTTTACCCATGTTTAGACCTATTTTGTAAAGTATAAATAGATTTCTAGGTAATGCAAGGAAAAATGGGGGGGGAATAGGCATCTATGTGATGTAAGGCTGATAAGCTAAGTGCAAGTATGATTTGTATATGCTCTATGCATATTGCGAGAGACTGTAAAGCTAAGTGCACGTGGTTGTAACAGATTGTGAAAGGCTTTGTGCTAGACCTAGCTCGGGGAAGGAGGATCTGGCGAGGTGCACGCAGATCTCCTGTCCTGTGCGGAGTAGGGTTTTTGTGGCTCTGTGCATGTAGATGACTGATTGAAGCTAATAAAGAAGAAGAGTTGGTGGATGTAGCCCCAGGGAGGGGGTGAACCACGTAAATACTGTGTTACTCTGCTCTGTGCGACATTATGATGTGTTTATGTGTTATTTGCTAAGTGCTTGATATAGATAGATAGATAGATTTGTTTATGCTTTGTGCTTATGATGAATTTGGATGTTAGATCTGATATAAGTGAATATGCTTAGTGCTTGAATCTGCTAGTTCTGGTCCATTTATATATGCTAAGTGCTTAAGTACTTTAGATCAGGGTGAATGTTGCGATGCTCTGTTTTCTCTATGGAGCAGATATTGGTTAAACAATGATGAACTAATGGTGCTAAGTGCTCTATTAAGTATTATAATCACAGATCTGTGTCCCAGCTAAGGTTGCCGACACCTCAGTCCTGCAACCACTCCTGCCTCTACCCTGGGTGAGACTTCATCTGCTTTGCAATTGTTGTCGAAAGGGCCGATAGTTAGGGTTTTGTTGGTGCGTTGTTGTAGCGTTGAACCCTGGGTCTGCCCCTGTGCCAACAAATGGTTCCGTTGTCAGGACCTGAAACTATGATTGTTGGGAACTGAGGAAGAAGAAGCTCTATGAAAAGATCTGACCTGAAATTGTAAAAGCTATGTGCGTATATCTGTTAACCTAGTGCACAATACTCTACTTAGTTTGACAAGATCTGTGCTAAGGAAAAGAAGTCTGATCTGAAGAAAAGTGGTAAGATCTGAAAGCTTTGTGCTGTGAGAAAGGAAAAAGTGGGAATTTTTTATTAAAAGAGGTAAGATCTGAAAGCTTTGTGCTCTGATAAAGGTAAGAATATTGAAAAGTTCTAGATCTAGAAGCTTTGTTCTCTATAGAAGTAAGATAAGTGGAATTTTTTTTTTCGACAATATGGATCTAGGTATGTTTGATAGATTCTATCCTAGCTTGAAAACTAGGGTATTAATAGATTAAAGAAGATTTGATATGAGTAGATCTGATAAGAATAGTGAAAAATATGTTATACCTATGCATAGACAGAATGTTTGGACTAATAAGTGTGTGCAGGACCCTAGAAAGAAATGTTTGTAGGTTAGCTACCATGATCCTAGCGTGCAATATAGGAAAGGCTGGTGATCATTTAAAACAAAGAGAGGATTAATCCTCTGTTATAGTTGCAGAAAACAGGGACATATTGCTAAGGAATGCCCTAGGAGAAGACCTAGCTATCTTTGTTGCAAAGCTATGGACCAT
Organism: Picea engelmannii; assembly: GCA_009831015.1. Taxonomy (NCBI): domain Eukaryota; kingdom Viridiplantae; phylum Streptophyta; class Pinopsida; order Pinales; family Pinaceae; genus Picea; species Picea engelmannii. The sequence continues at coordinate 515,306 of ML777461.1, read as the reverse complement.
GAAGTATTGGATTGCCCTAGATTGATTGCTAAGCTTGAAGAAATGAACATGAGACAAGAAAACCCTAAGGAAGATCCAGAAACTAAGATTATGACATAATCCCAGAAAGAATCATAGAAAACATTGCTACAGATGAAAGAAACCCTGAATGACCACTGACATGTCAGATTATCAGAGATCTTCAAAGAAAAGGAATGTCTTGAAGTAAGAATAAGAGACTTCGACATTGATTGTGTTCTAGATGAGGAAACACGGGTGAATATCATAACAGAGAGAACTTAGGAAGCTATAGGGAGGCCTGCTATGATTCCTTCATTAGGAGGGATAGGACTATTCAAAGGAAAGCTGATAAACCTATGTGGAAATATCACCCAGATACCTATGAATGCCAATGGAACTTCGACAGAGGAAGATTTTGAGATTATTAGATTTATTGAGGACAGCGCACCATTTACCATGCTACTAGGAAAACCTTGGATTGAAAGAGATCAGGACAGAAGGAAAGAAGAAGAAGAAGCTTTAGAATAGAAGAAGAAAGAGTTAAAAGAATTCATGACTAGAAGGATCGCACACTTGATTGAAGAACAGAAGAACAGATCGAAGCAATTTAACATCGGAGACCCAGATGTTGAAGTTTCAAGAACACTAGAAGACCCATAGAAGATTGAAGTACCTATTCTAGATAAAGAAGAAGGATCACCCTCGAATTTTAGGAAAGAATCTCAAAAACACGAAGTAACTATGCCAAAAGAAGATACGAATTGGAATGGAAAAAGGCATGCTGAGGCGAAGCTCACTGGGAAGAAAGCTAGAAAGCTAAGTAAGAAGAGAGCTAGGATCGAAAAGTTGTAGAAGGTTCCAGAAGGAACCTCGTCGAAGGAAAATTTGCAGAATTGGAGCTTCGTCAGGATATCAGAACAACGACATATGACACTTCATCGTGATGAAGCAATATAGTCGTTGGGGAGATTATAACTGTTAGAAAAATGCTCTGAATGGGTAGAAAGACATTTATGGACAGATAGCTCGCCATTAGACTGTTCGGACCGCACCATAATGGACATAACAGAGTTAATGAAGGCTTCATACCCATTGCAAGAAACCCGTTTCCGAGTTACCTATTTATCCCGCCGTAGCATGCACCAAGAACACTTTTGCCAATCGTGAATTTGAGCTCTCAGACTTGTTGATTTTACACAGTGGTCATTGTGTTATTGCCCTCTATCCTATTGTAGTGTCTAAGTTACCCTCCAAACCCGATATTGTTAACCCCAAGTGTGTATGTCGGATGAGTTGAGCGCTGTCGAGAAAGTTGTTAAAGAAGTTATGATTGACCTCATGATTGAAAGAGTCATATTGATGTCTACAGGTGCACAAGCATCGTGGACGAGAGGACTGCCAACCTCTCTGTCCACTGCCCATGGAGCCATACCATCCCAACCATCAGATGAAAAGCGAACCAAGCACATGGATGATATAGCGAATGCCAAATTGATCTCGAGTATATTAACTACCTATATTCCACCTCTGAGTGGTGCAGTAAATCGAGACAATCTACCCAGAGATTTCGAATACACTTTGGTTACGGCGTACCTCCCAAAGGGGATACGCATAGTTCGATCAGACTAAGATAAGATTGTAGCATTGAAGTTTAGCGACTTCAACCTTGGAGATCTCAAAGTCTACAACATGCTCACCCCACATAAGTACTTGACCAGAACTAAGGGGAAGAATTCAAAGATAATCCCCCAGTCGTGGACTATGAACCTCGCGCAGTCCACCCTGTTGAACGTCATGAAGATTCTTCACTTCGGACGACACCAGGAGGTGAATGCATGTGTCAATATAATGTTGCCTTGTTACCATGGAGGTTATTTGTGGCTAAACCACCGTATAATGGTTGATCCAATGCTGATCAATCAGATCACAGGCTTGAGTATGCAAGGACCTGATCCACAGGATTTTTACCCCGAAAAAACCATGGATCACGCTCTAGCACAGAGGATCAAGGAAACTTATGGAGATGTTGAGAAGGAAACGCGAGGCTACAAGGTAGCTTCTATCCAGAGTGGTGCAGTGCACCTCGCCTGTCAATTGATTGTAGGGAAGTTAGTACGAAATAACCTCCCTACCCAAGTCACCGGTTTTGTAGTCGACCTCGTAGGGAAGTGTGCGGAAGGCCTTCAAATGAACTAGGAGAAGTACCTGGTGAACCAGTTGGAAATCGGCTGTAGAGAAGCACAAGATCAAGGATATGAATTTCATTTCAGCTGGATCTTGATCCTTATATATTTTATTTCCTGGGATATGCTGGAAGGTACGACCTTCCCAGACATCGAACCTTTTGAACCGTTGGCCGCAAAGTTCAGTACACTATGGTACTCAAGTGACATGAATAAACAGTGGCATTCAAATGTTGTTTTCCATACCTACAACAATCAGCTAAAGATAGCCATACAGTCGGAGCCTCGCATAACTTCGAACACTATATGCCGGTTCCGGCCTTTGATGAAGTTCAGCACAGACCGACATTTTATTTATATCTCAACGTGCGCCGACGAACACAAGCTACAACTTCAATCCTACTATAAGCTGAGGGAGGAGGACTTGGAGGAGATCACAAAGGACTAGTCGATGGACCTCCTTATTCCAGCAGACCCTATGGAGATATCTAACATCGACAACCCAGAAACTGTGCAGGATACACCCGGACCTAGCAAGACAAAGAAGACTAAAGAGGTCCATGAATTAGACAGTGTATCTTCCAAGACTTCTTCCATATCACCAGATAAAGGAGGTGATGGAAAAGAGTTATATGAAAAAGAAGTCAAACCGAAGCAAGTAGACAAGGTTGACCCCCTGAAGAAGAGGAAAGGTTCGCCTTCGAAACCTTCCTCCTGGAAGAAATCGAAGGCCACCGTGACCAAGATGCAGACCATCCTCACCTCCGACGACTTCGACTTCCTCATAGCAGCCCTGCAAGATGCTTCACTGGAAATATAAGAGAAATAAGAAGCAAAGAAAAAAGAGCTATATGATCGAATTGAGACTGAACTCTGAGGGGTACAACAGGACCTACAGTCCAGTCACACAACCCCCACTGTGCCGAGAGAACCAGAATTGGGAGATGATCTATCTCAACTCCACCACCTATCCAATACATTCGAAGCTCGCGTTCAACGAGCATAGGAAGAAACAGTACAAGCCACCCAGGCTTTGACACAAGTACAAGGAGTACTCGTAGAGAAACGAAGTGCTGCAGATCAGGAAAAGGTTTCTCTCCAAGCAAAGTTTGATGAAGAAAAAGAACAGCTACAGCAAGAAAAGGAACAATTTCTCGCGGAGCAACTCGAAGTAAAAGAAGCGACCAACAAAGCACTTCGCTCTATGATAGTCGTAGAAATCAAGCCAGAAGACTGAGTTACACAATAGGTGAACCAACTCGCAGAAGCCATTCAGCAGCTACAATAATGCATAGAAGATTTGGAGCTACACACTGTACCTAAGACCCCACAATATGTAGGAGACCAAAGAGAAGAAACCGCCCAGAGCACAGTTGAAAGGCTAAAGGCTCTTACCCTGGAACACAAGCAGCTTACCGATCGCAGTGCCCAGACCTATGAACAACTCACAGAGAACCCAGAATTGAAGGCATTGGAGTCGCAGCTCCAAGAGGCAAAGTATCAAGCCGAAAAGATACAGGCAAAACTGAAGTCTGTGTCAGCTGTGGAAAGAATGAAGCACTTCCAAGAGAAACACATTGCATAGTAGCAAATCCATACTATCCAGAGCAGATTTATGGATGTAACTCATAGGCTCCAACCCGTACAAGACAAGGCCTATCATTTGTTTACAGAGGTAGAAGGCCAAGGAGAAGAGCTAGAGCAGGTTGTCACTACAGCTGAACAACGTCTAGAAGGACCTATCAATGATGCAGTCATCCAAGAGTTTGTTGAACAAGAGGCTGTATCATAGCAGCAAGTCGAAGTATCTCAAGCCAAGATCGAGGTGTTCAAATAGAAATAGTTAGAGCAGAGTTACTCAAGACGAGTTACATGTGAGTGTTGGGGGCCTGTTGGCCCTTGACCAAGTCTTGGGGAGATCCTTGGTCAAGTTGACCTATTTTGGGACTTCGACAGCCTATCAAAGACAGAGCGCAAGATGAATCAGAGATCGTGGGATCTTGGGCCCTTTTTGGGTCCTTTTTGGGATTTGGGAATATATAATGAGAATGGGATGTGGGCCCATGGGTTTACCCATGTTTAGGCCTATTTTGTAAAGTATAAATAGATGTCTAAGCAATGTAAGGGAAAAAGGGGGGGGAATAGGCATCTATGTGATGTAAGGCTGATAAGCTAAGTGCAATTATGATTTGTAGATGCTCTGTGCATATTGTGAGAGACTATAAAGCTAAGTGCAAGTGGTTGTAACAGACTGTGAAAGGCTTTGTGCTAGACCTAGCTCGGGGAAGGAGGATCTGTCGAGGTGCGCGCAGATCTCCTGTCCTATGCGAAGTAGGGTTTTTGTGGCTCTATGCATGTAGATGACTGATTGAAGCTAATAAAGAAGAAAAGTTGGTGGACGTAGCCCTAGGGAGGGGGTGAACCACGTAAATACTGTGTTACTCTTATTTGTGCGATGTTATGATGTGTTTATGTGTTATTTACTAAGTGCTTGATATAGATAGATAGATAGATCTGTTTATGCTTTGTGCTTATGATGAATCTGGATGTTAGATCTGATATAAGTGAATATTCTTAGTGCTTGAATCTGCTAGATCTGGTCCATTTATATATGCTAAGTGCTTAAGTACTTTAGATCAGGGTGGATGTCGCGATGCTCTTTTTTCTCTGTAGAGTAGATATTGGTTAAACAATGATAAACTAACAGTGTTAAGTGCTCTATTAAGTATTATAATCATAGATCTATGTCCCATCTAAGGTTGTCGACACCTGAGTCCGCAACCACCCCTGCCTCTACCTCGGGTGAGACTTCATCTGCTTCGCAGGTGTTGCCGAAAGGGCCGGTAGTTAGGGTTTTGTTGGTGCGCTGTTGTAGCATTGAACCCTGGGTCTGCCCCTGTGCCAACAATGACACTTAAAATGATGTGGATAAGACTTTATATTGGTTTGACATCTTCAAATTTTGGCTATTAAAGACATTTTGTTTTATATCAACAATTTTTGGAGGGACAAGGTTGTAATATATATATATATATATATATATATATATATATATATATATATATATATATAGTCTTTTATTCAAATCATATGTGATGCATGATTCCTAATTTCATAAGGTTTATTTGGAATGGCTAAAGTATATCAGTTGTCTTCCCTTCTAAGAGTCTAGTAGGACCTTTGCCTACCTTTTATAGATATTATACATACTATCATTCCTTCTTATATGTTTCTTTTTTTGTAAGTGAGTATAGGTAACTATAATACTGCAAAAATTATGATACAAAAAAGGGGGGCCTCCTGATCTGCCTAGTAGGAAACCAGACCAGGGATTCCTGAGTTGCACTTATTGATATATATGAGGGGAGGGACTGGTATGACACTAGGGGAAACCAGGCCAGTCCTAGCATAACCAAATTTAAAAGGAAAACCGACATTGACATAAAAGGAAGACAGATGCTACACCAACCTACTAGGCCCGAGAGGGCCGCGACCACACTAACCATTCGACTAACCATTCACTAGTCTAGGACAATGATGTTTTTCTCCTTTCCATTCGCATGACTCTTGTTTTCCTCCTTCTAGGGGATCATGTGAGTCTTCCTGATGTGGGTTGGTGTTCCGTTGCCATCAACTAGTGTGATATCCATGTGGTGTACATAGCGTAGATAGAGGTGAAATTAAGCAACCAACCACTCCAACTTATATTTTTGGTCCTTCTCGACCTCAACTAATAGTTTGGTAATGGTTTCCAAGATGTTGATACGACTCAGGCTTTCTTCCAGCATCTTCTTGAATTCCTTGTTATCCTCCCTTCTAGTGTCTTCTGTTTCCAAAATCACTTTACCAATCATCATATTAGTTATCCATGCCATCTACATTGTTTTATGGTATATGGTTTCCTTGGTCTGTGTGGCCCCTAGATCAGTTACCTAGTCCTCTTCTTGTGTCAGTGCATCCCATGCTTTGCCTTTGATTTTTTCTTTTATTTCATTTTCCTAGTGGGTAATGGTCTCTTTTCCTTTCGGCGTTACCAGAGTTTGTAACATGCCCTCTGCCTGTTTTTCTACCTGCTCCATTCTTGATATCCATCGTGGCCTATTCGGGACTTCCTTTCCAAGGGGGTTCCTCTTTCTGTGAGTTCACTTCATTCTCACCGTCCCGCTAGGTTTGTCGTATCTCCTTTGCTGGTTATTCATCCTGTACCTCCCTTCACAAAGGTTCATTTTTTCATTGTCCTTGTATCTGTGGTAGTCCCTGATGTTGCACTTCTTCTGATTTCGTTTATTTCTGCTGTCATTCTTCTTATTGCGCTTCTCCTGCTGTGCGCTTTTCCTTCCAATCATGGCTTGCCCGTAATGGTAATCGCTCCCAATATTTATTCCGGTTGTGGTTTGTATGATCATGATGACTCACCTTTTATTCTTGTACGGATCCCTACCACTGCTCGTATGAGAGCCTACTATGTTGATGTTTGTATCTGTACTTTGGCATGGAGGATCGGGTTGGGGCCATGTCACTCCCTCATGCCTTACGTCATTTGTTATATGTGGTTTGTCATCTTTACTTTCCCTCGTGATTTGTCCGATCCTATTTCTATCACTAGGATCTTGTTGACCTACTCTCGCATGTTGTTGATGTTGATCCTGAATGTTTATTGGTGACTGAGTGTTCGACAATCATATCCTGCCTGGGTTCTACATGCTCACCATTGGGCGTTGCGCTTCCCTTCTCGATGTGACCTTCCTTACTTAACCTGCCTTCACTCTCTTTTTTCGCTAGCTGGATGTAGTCTGTTTTGAGTTGACTAGTCGGGATGTTGATCCAGGTAGTGTCTAGTTCCATACCTTCCTTATCTACCCCCTCATTGGCTAGTCTGTCCACCAAGCCATTCGCTGACCTGCAGACCCAATGCAACTCCACTGTGTTCAGATTTTTCAGATGCTTCTGTATTTTTTGTAGGGAGAGGGCCAGGCACCAGTGTCTCTAAACCTGGCCCACTCTGGTTCCATTCTAGATTCACTTCGTCGTGTTGATGACCAGGGTGGAGTCGCCTTCCACGATTGTGTTTTTCATCCCTTCGCACCTTAGGATTTCAAGGCCAAGTTCTAGAGCTCCAAATTTTTCTGTGTTGTTGGTTGAGTTTCCCATACTCCCAGCATACAGTCGGATGATGTCACCACAATTGTCTCTAATATCCCCTCCCATCCCTGCCACTCATGGGTTACCTTTTGCCGCCCCGTCAAAATTTTGTTTGAGGAACCCCAATGGGGGTGGGTGGGTCTAGTTGATGTCTCCTATTTTGCATTGTTGATCCCGCACAACTGTTGAGTTGTTTCACCCATCCTTTAGGTGAAAGAACTCAAGGATGTGGGTGTCCTGGTCAGTGAGTTACATTGTTTCCTTCTTGCAGTTGCGGCTCTGCACCGTTTCTCGTATTTGTGAGATTATTGCCTCCTTGATATTTCCTTCTGGTAGGCCTTCATTCCTGAAGATGCATCAGTTCCTTTCTTTCCATATTGCCCAGATTATCATCCTCGGCGTTAGTTCCTAGCATAGGTTCACCATTTCATTTTCATTGTAACTCTCATTCCAATTGTTGATGGTTGTGTTGATGTTGCCCCGAATCCTATTGGATTGGCGATATATAGCGACCGCCTAGTCCCATAGTTCTATTATGTAAATGCACTCATTGAGGAGGTGATTGGTTTTTTCCTCCTTGTCTTGACAGAGGTGGTAGCGATATGGACCTATATAGCCCCTTTTTCTGAGATTTTCCCAGGTTAGAATTCTATTGTGGAGTACTAGCCATTCAAACAGTTTGATTTTTGTCCATTGGGGGTTGCACCAAATATTTCCCCACTGTTGCGCTGGGTCCTCCTCATCCTGGTATGTGATGTACTATCGTTCTTATTTTAAGTTGAATTCCCCACCATTTTCCATTCCCCACCTTAATTGATCCTCATCCTCTGAGACTGCAATCTTCCTTTTCCCTAGTTCCTCTTCCACCTCTTTTGTTTGGGTTGCGATGCGATCTCTATTTTGGGGGTTGAGTTTATCCCAGGTCCTCCATCTGTCGCTATCAATTATTTGCTTCCATTAGTGATGGATTTTTGTTTTACCTTGCGCTGTCATTTCCTATTGTAGTTCCTCACTGTCTGGTTGTTCCATTCTGGGTTCCTGTTGCTACGCGTCCTCCTAGAATCTAGCTGTTTGACCATTTCTGACTTCCCAGAAGCTTTGTTTATGGATCCAGTTCTTGTTTCTCCATGCTATATTATATATGGTTGATCCCTCCCTTGTTCCCATGAAACGGATGTAGTCCTGATCGTTGATATTCTGGGCATACTTGGCCTTCTAGAGGTTTGTCCATGGTACTGAGGCGTCCTTGACCCATCTCCACCAGAGTTTTTCCCTGTAGGCTTCATTGCTTATCTGTGGGTCTTGTAACCCCAGGCCTCCTTTGCCTTTTGATCTGCATACCTTCTCCCAAGCTACCAGAGCCCATTTATTTCTAATTTCCACACCTCGACATAGGAAATCTCTTTGAATGGATATTATCTTTTGTAGTACGCCTTTGGGAGTTGGAAATACTGACATCATATATGTTGTAATTTCTTGTAGAACCGCTTTGGTATGGATAAGCCTCCCTCCCAGGTTGAGAGATCTGTAGGTCCAATTTTTTACCCTCTCTTGTAGTTTGTTGATCACTCCTTCCCACATCGCCATTTTGCAAGCTTTGTTTGTCATGGGGATTCCCAAGTATTTCATTGGGAGTGTTTTGTGTTCAAACCCCAGAATGTTGGCCATATTCCTTTGAATTGCGGGATTGGTGTTAAAGAAATAGATCATGGATTTGGAGTGGTTGATATCTACCCCAAAGGCTTCCCCAAAGTCTTCTAAGATTATTTTGTAGGTTTTTTGTTCCTTGACCGTGGGTGTACCATGGAGTAGGGTGTCATCCAAAAAATGTTGGTGTGTGGAGGTTGGACAGTTTTCGAAAGGTTTGATGCCTTTTAATTCTCCTACTGCAGTTGTGATTTTTATGCTTCTGCTAAGCCCTTCCATCATCAGAATGAACTGGAAGGGGGATAGCGGGTCTCCTTGTCTTATGCCTCTTGAAGGCCATAAGGGTTTTGCTGGGGATCCATTGATCGGCAGAGAATGGCTTGTCGTTGAGACTAGATTGACAATCCAGTTGATCTAATGTTGTTCAAACCCAAAGGATTCTAGCATCTTGGCCATATAGTGCCAACTAATTTTGTCGTAATATTTCCCCAGGTCAAGTTGCATTATCATCCCCCCTCTCCTTTGGCTTTTCAGTGTGTGTATAAGCTCATGGGAATGGATTATGTTTTCCAGTATTTGTCTTCCCTCCACAAAATCGACCTGTTCCTGTGAAACCAGTGTGAGTAAGAGAGGTTTCAAGCGATTAGATATGACTTTGGATATTATCTTGTACACTACATTTCATAAAGCTATATGCCTGTATCGATCCGGGGTCCTTGCTTCATTTTATTTTGGGATTAGTATGATCATTGTGTAATTTAAGGCTTTCAGGATGGAAGTCGAGCATCTGGAGTCTTCCACCACCCCATAAACATCTTGTTTAACCACTTCCCAACAGGCTTTGAAAAATTCCACTGTGAAACTGTCTGGACCTGGGGCCTTTCCATTGGGCATATCCTGGACCACTTGGTCAATTTCCTCCTTTGTTATGGGTTTGTTTAGGTTGATATTTTGTTCCTCGGTGACCAACCTGGGGATGTGCTGAGTTATCATTTGTATGGCCTCAATTCTGTCTTGATTAGGTTCCTAGGATATCCCCTTGAAGTGATTGACCAATGTATTTTCAATTTCCTTGTGGAATTCTCTTTCGATCCCATCCTGATCTCTAATTTTCAATATTTTTTTGTGTGTTCTTCTTGCAATGGTTGTTGTATGAAAAAACTTGGTATTCCGCTCCCCTTCCTTTAGCCACCTGATTTATGGACTTTTGGCACCATAGATTTTCTTCCTATCAGCATCTTGCTTCTCATTCTTGGATCATCTGGATCTCTTCTCTTTTTAGATCCTGTGTGTAACCCTCATCTATGCAGAGTTCTTGGAGTATCCTCATTATTTCCTTGATATTTTTCTTCTCTTGGTTTATGTTTCCAAATATTTCCTTGTTCCACTCCTTGAGTTTGTATTTGATGTACTCGAGTCTCTTGTAAAGTTTGAACATCCTTGTCCCTTCATCCGGTAATTCCTCCCTCCACCAATGTTTGATGTTCTCCTCTAAAGTGGGATGATCAATCCAAAATTTCTCAAATCTAAAGGGTTTGTTCTTCAGAGTGGTTTGGAATTTTGCTTCTAATTGAACTGGCGAATGGTATGAACCCCCCCATGGAGGGATGTTGCACTCTAAAGTTAGTCCTTGCAAAATAATGGACTCTGACACCAAGAATCTATCTAGCCTTGTAGCTACTTGGTAGTGGTTAATTCATTTTTTATTCTAGGTGAATTGGCCATTGTTGGTTCTGATGTCCACCATATCCATTGCTTCAACGAAAGATGAAAATTCCTCCGTGTCTCTATCTAATCTCCTGGTGCCCCCTTTTTTCTCCGCAAGTGTTGTGAGGATTTTGAAGTCACCTGCTAAGATCCAATGGAAGTTGCGGGCTTGAGTCTATAGATCTTCGAGGTCTAGGAGAATTCTCATTTTTTCCTCCAACCTCTATGGGCCATACACATTTGTGCATAGAATCACCTCAATGTTACCTATAATTTGCATGTTAACCGAAAGTGAGTGTCTCATTGCTTCGGTTGCTAGTAGGGTCAACGAGCATGGGTTCCATAAGGTGAGTATACTTCCTTCCATCTATTTGCCTTCAACAACCAATACCTTGTACTTACTCCATTTTTTTTTACTGATTGTTTCCATTCTGTCTATAATGCATTTTGTCTCTTGAATGAAACATAGGTCAGGTTGTTCCTTCCTCAGTCTATTTTAAAGATTCTTTGTTTTCGTGGGTTGTTTAGGCCTCTTATATTCCATGTTATAATATTCATTTAAACATGTGGGGGGGGGGAGTTGGGGAAGATATTTTTTATCTTACCTGAATTGATCAGCAGGGCTCCTAGTTCTTGTAGGGCTACACTGTTTGATTTCCTTCCTTTCTTCTGCCTCGTTTGTTTGGGCGACTGCTATGATTGTCCCTCACCTTCTTTGATTCCCAAGTTTCCTATCTCACCATGTGTGTACTTAATCCCTCTAGTTTTTTCTTCCTCTCTTAAAAGGAAAAGGTATTGGATACGATCTAGTTTCTCGGTTGGCACAATGTCTTCTCCCTAACTTTTTCCATTGTTCCAATATGTTCAGGAGGTCTATTCCTTCCCTTTCCAAAATGTATCTGAGATCCAGATCTTTCATGCCTACCTCTCTTGGTGTCATCTCCAAGTCTCTGTGTGCCTCCTGCATTGGTGTGTTGGCATCTTCGTTTCCTCTTTCCATAGGACTTGCGCTACCTCCCTATTCCCTCTTATTGCTTGGAATATCTGTGTTCTCCTGAGTTGCTTGTTCCTTGGTTTCTCTATCTTTTGTATTTTCCTTTCCTCCTTCTTCCCCTTGGTTGTCCTTGTACCTTACTTCTGGTCTAGTCTTGGCTTCTGGGTTGCTTCATGTTGGGGATTTGCTTGGTTTCTTGTTTTCTCTATTTCTGTGATTAGGTTTTACAAACCCGTCCTCATCCTGCTGTGTTTTGGTGTTTTCCATTTCTTGTTTTTTGTTGAGTGGACATTCTCTGATAGGTTACTATGTTCATGGCATATTCTACATCGAAAAGGGATCTTCTCATAGTCGATGCTTTGTATCCATTCCTCATCCCTGAATTCTAGGATTATGGCTTTTGGGAGTGCCCTCGACACATCCATCTCTATGCAGATCCTTCCATATGATGTATATCTCCCTTTTAGGGTTGCTTCCGATGTCTTGACATATTTTCCCAGCTTTTTTCTGATTGCTTCAAAGGTGGACGAAAACCAGTAGTCTAGTGGTAGGGAGTAAAACCTCAACCAAACAGGGACATTTTTAAAGGTTACTTTCTTTGGGGAGAATTTTTCCTTCCAGGACCGCATGTACAAACCTGCTGAGGCGTGGAAGTATGTCCCCCCCTCAAATAATTTATCTCTCTCCTCCGGGTTCATAAAGACTGTTATGAAGAAACCTTTCGAGCCCAAGTGGAGTTCCACTTCTCCACTTGGATTCCATTGATATTTTATCTAGTTGCGCAACATTCTTTCTGTGGGCCACAACCCCATGAATTTGCAAATTAGTGGATGCATATTCATCTGGTCCCGATAGAGTTGCATTTGTGGGTATTCCAGTATAACCCTTGGTATCATTTCAGATTTAGGTTTACATGGGTTGCGCCCATTTATCCCACTGGGGTTCATTGGTTCATGTGCTTCCTTCTGGGCTTCTCTGACTTCCTGCCCCACATGATCCCTTTTTTCCTGGTTACTCTCCTGGTTCTTTTCCAATCCTAATCCCAAGGTTCTTGTCAATGGTTCTTTGAAACCAACACCCGTGGGCCTTTCCCCCTATCCACCACTACCTTCTTGTATGAAGGGGTTCCACTCCCGACCCCTTTGGTAACCATTTTGTGCATTGTTGAGACCACTACTGTCAAACCCTAGCTTGTGGTTTCTTCAGAGCCTCCACTAAACATTCAACTTCAAATGACATAGCATAGACCCATATTAACCAACATAGAGATTTCTCCTTAACCAATTTTAGAGTCATTCCCTCTTATAAGTTTCAGTTTTAAAGAGTTTTTACATTAATTTCTATGCATTTCTATTTGACACTATAATATCTTGTTTTATGTATTTTATTTATTTCATTTTATGCAAAACCAAAGAAAAAGACAAATAAAAAAACACAAAATATATTATAAAATCAAATTACTTTTAAGTCAAGTTTCCTTATGTTAGAAATTTTGATTTTTAGTCTTAGGCTATAAATGAAGGGTGATAATCCCACTTACCTCATGTAGACTTGTTGGAGATACTTCACACATAGATAGGATTTCTTTTTCCTAAGGTTTTCCCTATTTTTATTAGTCATTATCCAATCTCCTACATTTTAGGGAGAATATTCCTTTTCCTACATTATAGTGGAATATTCTCTTTAGTTCACACTTCAGTTGGATCAGTTGAGTGGAGTCTTAATGCCACATTGGTTCCATCACCATGCAACATTGAGATCATCAATGCTAATGCACATTGTCCTTGGGTTTATCACTAGAGTGGTGCATTACTGATGCTTTCAGTCAGTTAACTGAGGACTAAGAGGATAGTTGACTTAGACTAGGTGGCATTTAACTCTCGTAACTCTTGATGCGTTTCCATATCATTCTATAATACTCGGTGTTTGTATCCACATTTCATTCAGTTAGGATTTCTTTTGGAGCTACCTGGAAATTTCCCCCTCTTGAGTCCTTTATCGAGTCTCTAACGCAAAAGCAGACCAAGTTCGTCAATATGGGAAAAATAAAAGGCTCAAAGATGCATGCACTTACTGTGCAAGATGGTAGCAGTCACAAAAATCAGAAATATAGGAACAAATAAAAATGGAAGGGACATGCAAATCCAAATAAGGAATGATGCTTAAAACCCTTCAACGATTCCTCCAAATAGAAAGGTGGAAAGGGAAGAAAAGGGGAGAAATTCACTTACTGCCAACGAGGATTCCATCCAGAATCTGCATGCATGCAGAAGTAGATAGATCAAATGACACAAATACTTCAACAATACAACCTTGTAGATCGCATCCCCGAGGGTGCCAAGAAGAAGAATCCAGAAGATAAAAACCCCAATAAATGTAATTCTATCCATGCTTTGATTGCCATTAACTTCTCTCCTGATGTTTGGATTGTAGATTCAGGTGCATCACACCACATGGAATCCAGAAAGGAAGTCTACTCTTCATTGGATGCATGCAAAGGTCCTCCTATTCTTATGGGGGACGACTCTCCATTCAAATTCACTGGAAAAGAAAGAGTTGAACTCACAAATGAGAGCTTCGAGAATGTGATACACGCTCCTAAATTGTCTGTCAATATTCTCTCTATGTATTAGATGAAAAAATTCGGCACCAAAAAGAGAGTAATATTCACACCCGATGTTGTGGATATCTATGACATGCAAACCAATTCCAAAGTTGATACTGGTGAGGAAAATCACCAATCCAGACTCTACACATTTTCTGAATTTATTGGACCAGATTCTGCATTACTGCTTACACATGCTGATGAAAGTAGTAGGATATGGCACGAAAGGTTCGGGAATTTAAATTTCATATACATGCAACAACTTAGAAAGCATGGAATGGTTGTAGGTCTACCTAACATCCACTTCTCGAATTGAATTTGTGAGGGATGTGTTCTTGGAAAACACCCTCAAGATAAATTCGACAAAGGAAATACTAAGAAGGCCTCCTCTCATTCAGATATGATCCACAATGATCTCATGGCCTCTTTTCCAAATCCATCAATCCGTAAAGCAAGGTACGTGATAATTTTTTTTTATGATTTCTCACGCTACACTTGGAATTTCTTTCTCAGTAAAAAATCTGAGGTCTTTCATCATCTCAAATATTTCAAATCCCTTGTTGAGACACAGTTAGGAAGGAAGATCAAAGTCCTTCGAATAGATAATGGGAGGGAGTATGTCAACCATGAGGTAAAAAATATTTTTATTCAAGCCATGATTCAGTTGCAACACACGGTTCCCTATACTCCATAACAAAACTGAGTTGCTAAGTGGAAGAATAGATCCCTGAAAGAGATGGCATGTTGCATGTTGCATGAAAAGTCACTTCCATAGAGATTATGGGCTGAAGCACTTAATTGTGAAAAATACATCATAAACATATCTCTCCATAGATAT
Organism: Picea engelmannii; assembly: GCA_009831015.1. Taxonomy (NCBI): domain Eukaryota; kingdom Viridiplantae; phylum Streptophyta; class Pinopsida; order Pinales; family Pinaceae; genus Picea; species Picea engelmannii. Next base: position 500,190 of record ML777461.1, on the reverse strand, counting down.
GTCAAGGATAAGACCCCCTTCGAGGCTTGGAGCATCCTCAAACTGAAAGTGACCCACTTTTGTATATTCGGTTCATGTGCATGGGCTAGGATTCCCTCTCAGAAGAGGAAGACACTTGATCCACATAGTACATAGTATATCTTTGTTGGATACCCAGACAATGTGAAGGGATACAAACTCATTGATCCCTCTATGGACCAACTCATCATTGATCATAGTGTCCAGTTCTAGGAAAGTATATTTCATGCACCTTAGAAGCCGCATGCAGACACTATTGTTATTCCACCTGTTAGAGATGATGAGCATGTGTTATAACCCTAAATTTCTCTACATATGCATACATAGCTTTTGGCCCTCTTACTTGCATTTTTTTCCAAGCCATCACTGAGTTGCTCTTCTAAAAAACCCATTTTTTGAAGATGTACGTGCCCTGCACCAATATGGCCCACGTACATATGCTTCATGCACCACTATAGCTTGCATATGTATGCATGTTGCACCACTACAACCTGCGTATACTTGCAAAAGTTGCAAAAAATAAAAAGTTTCAAGGAATTCATTGAGATTACTGGCTATTGGGTAGTTTCCCAACTAATCCACTGCCTATAGCCTGTCACCCAACCGAATAACCATCCTTTTTTCATATAAAAGGAGGTGTTGGGGTCTCATTCCACATATAGACATAAGAACAATGAAACTCTTCCCATTTCACATCCCCTCCTTGCCCCAAGTAATTGCAACCCTTTTGTGAGAATTGCCTCAGAATTCTTGAATTTGTCCTTCTTCCTCCATCAGAAACCCATTCACTTCCCAAGAAGAGATCCTAAGTTTGAGAGGAAAATGAATATAGAGGTGCACCTGGAGCTTCGTGAAGAGGATCCCAAACCAGGTTCGTGGAGCAGTATTCGGCTTTGGTTGTAAGTGATCATTTTATTGTCAATTAAGGAAGTAATTTTCATGTCCCAAATCATGGTGTATTGAATGTTTGCATTTGATTTATGTTTTTATTCTAACATCTAACCCTTATTTGTATATGAATTGCATGATTGTATCTTTTTGTTTGTCTATCTTTGAATGCAGGCCAGCCTTGGGAGGAGGTTTGTAGTCATTGAATCTTTCAAGTGGGAGATGATCATCACTGGACGCGGATTAGAGGTACAATTACCCAATCCTTCTCATTTTGCTTTACTTGTATGAGTCTGGGGTATGTTTGGGGTAGTTAGAGAAGTAGTTGAATTTTAGACGATTGTGATTTTCCTACATTGTAAACCCTGGTGTAGCCATAGGGGAGGTTTTTCCTGCTAGAAGAACTGGTGACCATACTGGGGAAGCCTCTAGGGTTTTTAGGGGATTTTTTGGGTGTTTGATTGGTTTTTGTACCTTTCGAGTTTCTATTGAGTCTTTTAAGGGATTTTGGTCACTTGTTGGTTCCATACCAGTTCTCCCTGCCCTTTGAGTCAGTCTGTTTTATTTATTTTTTGAGGAAATACGTGTACGCGCCCAGTTGTGGGTCAGCATGTGTACATACACGCCCTGCTCTATAGACAGTTCACGTACATAAGCATGATGCTTAAGCATCACTAGCGTACCTGTTTCAAGAAAAAATTTTTAAGAAGAGGAAGTCAACCTCTTCCCTGATTGAGGTTTTACTTCTCATGGTTTCTTGACAGAGTGCAGTGTCTCTATTCTTACAGTCATAGCTTGGGTTAGATGTCAGTTTGCTTGTATTTTTGAATATTTCTTGTGTTTACTTCTGAAAGGGTTTTAGGCGAGTCTTTGAGTTTGTTGATCAACCTGTTTGGTGTCTTTAGTGACTCCCTGTGATCTGCAGTGGGCCAGAGGGCAGTTTCAATCTTGTCTTGTATTTATTTTTCCCCTTTCATTTTCTTTAAAGAAGAGAGAAAATATATTGATTTCAAGTTTTTTCCTGTTTAAAGCATTTTCAAAAAAAAAAGAAAGATTTTTCATTCTTAGTTTGGTAAAGTAGTTGGAGTTAGTTATCTTACTTGAAAGAAAAAGAGTTCATTTTTTAAGTTCTTTACTGATTTCTTAGAACTTAATTAGCTCATAGTCGATCTAAATTTTGTTTTAGGTCTTCTTTTTAAAGATCTTGGAAAGAGTTAGTTATGAAAAAGTTGGTTACAAAGAGATAGTTGTAAATCTTTATTTTTCACTAGAAGTAATTTTTCTTTCAGAGTTTTGTTTATTTCTCCTTTTCTTTCATCTCTCATAACACATCACTAGTTTCACTTCCATATCCTTTGATTTAAAACAAGCCTTTTAAAACTAACGCTAAACTTAGAATTAACTAGACTTTTATATTTGTAGGGTCAATCAATTAGTTTAGGGTTAGAGCGTTGAATTAGGTTGGAGAGGAAAATCTTCAAGGCTTTTAAACAAACATCGAAGTCAGAGCTAGGGAGTGTTAAAATTCCAGTGAAGTGAAAGTTATCCAAGACTCCCCTCTAACACAGGGGATAAACAAGAGGTCGTGTGAGGAAAGGAAACATAGATCACCCCTCCAAAGACAAACTAAACATAGTGGGGAGTACATATTGAGGATCTGTCGTGGGATACTATCGCTTGAATTTTCCTACGAAGCTTCGTGGACCTCGAATCCGTTCGATATCCTCATTTGTCTTCTAGACCACTTTCTTTCGATACCCTAGGTAGGTTTCAGAATTGTTATCTTTCTCATTGCGGTCCACCCGACTGTCTACTGTACTCGCTTGGTGACTGTTTACGATATGGAAACTTACTTGCCTTTATTCTAGGGACTTACACGGGTGACTGAGGGGGTATACCACGGTACCTAGAGTAGAAGCCGGGTCACACTTTGCAGAGTATACTTGGAGGGTGATTCCATGTTCGAGTTTCACTTGCACCGGTAAGTTTATTTAGTGTCGGCTAGCGTAACTGTTCTTCCAACTAGATAGTGGTTTTCTTGGTTTATCTTATAGGAATTTTTTCTAGTGTGTCTCCGGTTTTAAACGTTAGATAAAGTCTTACTATGTCGTTGATATTTTCACAAAGTGGAAGATCAAGAGCTCTGCTGGTCCTGAAGGATTCAGGGCCTACCACTAGTTACATTGGAGCCACCACCGCCATCGTTACGGTGAAGACTTGACCAACAAGGGTCATTCGAAGCGACTGGGCCACAGGAGAATGTGTGTGAGCCTGCTCCAAGAGGAGATTACTCAAATTCAGAGGAACTCACTATTTCTGACCTTGGAGTGGAATCTCTCAGGCCGGCTAACCCTCCGATCACTGACTTGTCAATGAAAATATTGGAACAAGTTGTCCCTTCAAGGGTAACACCTTACGAGCGTTAGATAATTTTACAAGAAACTATGGAAGAAAATGTTGTTGCTTCGTCTGAGAGTCCTCACACTCCCTTAAAAACTGCTACCATAGGAGGTGTTCCACCTCCTAACCCACCTTCGTCGGTCCTGACCATAATGGCCTCGACCCCCTCTACCTCGGGAAGTGGTCTGATACTGTCAATGGGAGCGACTACTTCTTTGTTCACGTAGAGTATGACGGACCCTCTATTCTGCTATGGGATGCACGACTTCGACACAAACTCTGTCCTTACCTACTCCACATTATAGACCATGGGTTTGGGGGTAGGGGGATCCAATGCTCCCTTGAAAGGGTCTATTGGGGGTACTTCAGTCTCCTATAATGCAGTCCCTTACGGTGGGGGTCACATACCTCCTTCGTCCCCCTCGCTCGGTAATGATTTTTAGCCACCTATTGGGTTGAGTGTTAACTGCAACTTGTTTGAAGCAGGTAGTCTAGGACCTTCTTCTTACACCACGCCAGTGGGATCCATGTCATTCTCTTTGTTTGATGTGTTTGGTAATAACACTTTCTCATCGGCTACCGTCTCGATCAGGGACAACCCTGGTTTTGGACAACAAAATCCCATGTAGGGTACTATTCCTACGCAGGGGGAAAGTGCAGGAGTTTTCTCCTCACAAGGACTTTGAAATCCTTGGCAGGGATCAGTTCCCTCCCAGGGGATGTTGATCGGGGGAAACCCCTTCCATGGTCAATGGAACCCCGGGCAAGGCTCAGTACCTATGCCCGTCGGATCGGCAAGGGGAAACTCGTTACAAAATATTTGGAAGACAATGCAGGGAGAAATCCTCGTCCAACCCTTATCGTCCAATTCCGAGAATCACCTGATGATATCCCAACAAACATAGTTTCCATACGCTGGTCAAGGCCATGGTGTCTACCAGAACCCTGGCCAACAACCCAACTTTTCCTAGCAACCTGGTTCCAGTCAAACTCCAAGCCCCCTTTTTCCTGTACATAGTACCCAACCCAAACTACCATTTCTAGCAACGTTACACCTACCAGACTTGTCAAGGTTGGTTAATGGCCTGATTTTTCATTATTCATGTTGGCATCCTATGTCGACTAAGTTTCCCTCGGATATTCTGAAATTCGAAGGCAATCCTGGTGAAGACACAAGTGATCATGTGACAACATTCCACTTATGGTGCTCATCCAACTTGCTGTGAGACGACTCCATACCGTTGTGCATGTTTAAACACACTCTTATTGGGGGTGTCGTGAAATGGTACATCGAGATCGACCACTCAAGATATTCTTAAATTAGCGATTTGGAAATGTTTTTCCTAAACCATTTCCAACTACCCATGATATATGATGTTGGCACCAAATTGTTGGCCAACATTGAGAAAACTAAGGTCGATCATATCTCAGATCACATCTGAGAATGGCGGCGTCGGAAGATATTGATCAAGGTACATGTTCCATCATCTTTCCTGCTAGAGTGGTTCCTGAAGTCTTTGGTACCTCAATTATCCAATGACATTGCAACTTTGGGAGTGTTTTCATAGGAGGAGACGATAATGGGAGTGTAATAGCTCGAACTGATATACTCTCAGTCTGGCTTACTCTATGATATTTTTCCAGATGCGCCATGGTCCATCCTTGACAAGGCCAGAAAAAAGTCTGGACCACATGCTGATGGTATAGTTGGTTCATCACAAGGAAATTCCACTGATCAGATGTCAAATCAATTGCAACAATTTTTGATACAACAAACAACAACTAGTGAGACCTTTGGTTCGGTTGCTCCCCCTACCCAAGCGTCGGACGTACACAGTGTGTAGTCGACGAACCCAAAGGCCAACCAACAACCTGAAGAAAAGAAAAAAAATGAAACAAGAAGGTTAAGGGGCATAAGAAACCTAATAACAATTCTGGTAGGGGCAACACAGAGAAGATAAATTCCAAGCATCTGTCTAACCTTTGCATGAAGGACCATCCGACTCACCTATGCCCTCGAATTGCGGAGGCCCAGAAGTTATTGGCGCAACAACATCCTGTTGTGCTAACAAACCCATTTCCACATGGAAAAATATGACTCAAGCCTCTTCGAGCGCTGATGGGGGTAGTCAAAGACCCCTTGCGTCCTCTAGTAACCCCTCGGTCACAAACGCTTACATGATGAAAGGTAACGCTTATATAGAAACTAGGGCAGAAGTTTACGGAATGCCGGAATCTATCGAAAAGGTTAAATAAGCCACAAAACCACTTGTTCCTCTCTAGATTGAGAAGACGATGGGCGAAACAATGACATGCATCCCGAAAGAGGAGTTCAAGAAAGCTTCTCATAATCCGAACGTGAGGGCCACCCAAAAATACTATGTGGTGGAGGATTTTTCACAAACCCCTTATGCAATGTCTACTTTGGAGGTCCTCCGGAGCTTCCCTTTGCAGAAAAAGGCTCTGTTAGCTGCCTTGGGATCAGCAGAGACCTGTAATCCAGGAACGATTGTTCTAGATACAACCGACTTGAAACCTCGTCCCCCTTACCATGTTGTATTTCAGATAGTAGTGGCTTACCCCATGAAATATTTTACCTAGAACATTTTATGTACGATAGTTGATGAGGGTGCCTTGACCTGCGTGATGTCATTGGCGTGTTGGAAAGCCATTGGCAAACCCGTTTTGTCTCTGTCACCTACTCTACCTACTTATTTTGACAGTTGTTCATTTAGACCACATGGAATCATTCCTTCTTTCCCCGTGCAATTGGGAGGGAAGACCGTGTGCGTCGAAGTTGAAGTGGTTGATGCACCTCTCAACTATAACCTTTTGCTAGGAAGGAGTTGGACCTATGCAATGCATGCAGTGGTTGCCACAATTTTTTGGGTCTTGTTGTTTCCACACAAAGGCTGAATCGTAACCATTGATCAGTTGTCCTTCTCTCGTGTCGACCCTTCATTGGGGGCATCCACAGTCCTGGTGATTGATAACCCTGAGCCCGACTTCATCAACATAAGGGTTGGTTTGTACCCACCGTTGATGGGTACTTTAGATTACCCACCTCCTTCCGGCGATGTCAAACTTATATCGGCTGCCCTAGACCAGCCTAGGGATGATATTTTTTAAGTTTCGTTGTTCCTAACGTCTTAATTTCACGATTTGTGGACTCTTTGTAACATACCCAACCACCCATAGGCCGAGCATGCTACCTTCAATCCCTCCCTTGGAATTATTTCTCTTACAGATACCTTTTAAAATTTAAGGATTCATAAAAGAAAAGACTTTAATGACATGCACATCAGTATCCAGCAAGCATGCATAGTATAAAGATTCAATTAAACGATAATTAAGTATACACAACGCAAATACATTCATATACATGTAAATGATACCATAACAGAGAGCACTTATCTTTATGAAAGATGACACCAACTATCTGCAGACCAAGGACGTTCCACCCAACTGTAGAAACTATTGTTCCAAATATCAACAACAGCATCACCCCCGAGCCAGGGCTATGAATCCACAAGGACGGTTCCAGAGTGTTACTTGGCTTCCCAAACTAGTCAGCACCCAATCTTTCACAGGCTTCCCAGCTCTCACAACAATCCAAGTACCCAACTCTCTTCTACCCATTTTGCACCACCCGAGAGAATGAACCTCCACCCTTCTCTTCCACACAGTCCCTGAGGCAGTCCTTCTCCTTATTCGGGCTCCAACTCAACTAGTCTAGAATATCAGTGTTGGAAATCTCAAGAATCGCAACTGTAAGAAACTTTGGACACATGCCAACGCATCTCAGACACGGGGCCTCAGGTCACGGCTAGATCACACCAGTGACCACTACAACCAACTATCTTGTGGCTAATCTTCAATATTTTGGCTTCTTTCCCTAAGCCAAGACGCGGATGACGGATGGATCAATGAACGGGTAAGTGGGTGCATGGAGGTGTGTGCATGAAAGTGCATGAGGGATAGAATGGTGCAAATTCATAAGTGAAGGAGAAAATGATCCAACGACCAAGCCCTCCATCATACCAGAGGCGGGTTTAAGTAATTTCGGGGGGAATCAAGAACCTCATGGCCTTCCCTAAGAAGCTCATGTAACCGATCCCCTCCCTTAGACCAAAAGGGTAATTATAATATGAATAAACACTTATCCCCTCAAGCTCCCTCTCTTGTGGAATCATAGCCCCCTATAAATCCAGTCCTTGTCCCTCTAGTAGCCAACCATGTATTTATTATTAATAATGATAAAAAAATTACATTTCTTGGGCACACTGGACTTTTAATAATTTTTTGGGCACTCTTTCCTCTCAACATTGTAATAATACATTATTTAAAATGGGGGTTCAAAACCTGGGGTGTTACATCCCCTCCCCCTTATTTTGGCACTATCCTGAGTGCATATACAAAATAGAGATCAAAATCTCAAATTTATTCAAAAATTTGCGGGTACTCTACCCGCATGGAATCTTCATGCTCCCAGGTAGCATCTTCAAGACCGCAGGTCCACTGAACTTTTACCATCTCTATAACTCGATTTCAGAGCATTTTGAGTTTTCTGTCCAATACCCACACTAGCTGAACCTGAAAATCTCCCTCTGTCTCTACCTGAATCAGATGCCAATCAATAACATGGTTAGAATCATGTACATATTTATTTAGTAAAGAGACATGAAATACATTATGCACATTCATGGAAGCAGGCAATACAAGCATGTATGAAACTGGCCCTATTCTGTCCAATATTTCAAATGGATCACAAAATTTGGTTACCATCTTTGTACAACTACCCAATTTCAAAGAGATTTTCTTGGGATTCACTTTCAAAAGTACATGCTCCCCTACTTTAAATTCTCTAGCTATCATGTTCTTGTCTGCATAAAATTTCTATCTATCCTGAGCTTCCTTTAAATTATGCTTGACCTTGACCACCTGGTCTTCCATGTCCTTGAGCAACTCTGGCCCAAGTACCACTCTATCTGCTAGGTTGTCCCAACTTACTGGAGTATTGCATTTCCTACCGTACAAGGCTTCAAATGGGCTCATTATCAATGAAGCTTGAACTCATTATTATATGAAAACTCAACCAAGTGTAAGTAATCTTCCCACTTAGATGGATTATCCATCACATAAATTCTCAGCATGTCTTCAATTATTCGATTGACTCTATCTGTTTTCCCATCTGTCTGGGGATGATATGTTGTGATAAAATTTAGATTTGTGCCAAACCCTTTAAAAAATCCCCTCCACAAATTGGAGGTAAACTTTGTATCTCTGTCCGAGACAATTTTCCTCGGTATCCCATGCAAGCTAGCAATTTCCTTCATGAAAATTTATGCAATATTAGCCACTGTATGTGTTGTCTTCACATGCACAAAATGAGCGGCCTTTGTTAATTTGTCAACCACCACCATGATTGAATCATGTTTCTTATTCGTTCTGGGTAATCCTGTGATGAAATCCATGGTGATCACTTCCCATTTATTCTCTGGGATTGGCAATGGCTACAACAAACCCGTTGGGTGCCTATGCTTAGCCTTCACCTTCTGACATTCCATACATTGAGCGATGTAATTAGCAACATCCTTCTTCATTCCCAGCCAAAAGAACTGGCTTCTTACTGCTGTAATTGTTTTCTGGTAACCGAGATGTCCATCATAAGGAACATCATGCATTTCCTTCAGTACCAAATTACTCAGTTCTCCAGAACTAGGAACATAGATTCTATTTTTATGCATGAGTAGTCCATCCTCCTTTATCTCATATTCCTTTATTTTCTGTTGTACATCTCCTTGCTGTAAGTTTTCATTTACTTGTAGGTAATGTTGGTCTACAACAAGACCATATAAAATTCTTCTCTTCAAGTCTGACTAATGCATACTGACAATAGTAGAATGCATGATATACACTCTTCTACTAAGTGCACCGACAAATTTATTCTCCTTTCCCTTGATATGCTTGATATCGAAGTCATATTCACTTAAAAATTCTATCCATCTTGTTTGCCTGGCATTCAAGGTCGGCTGTTCAAAAAGATACTTCAGTCCAATGTGGTCTGTCCTTAATTTGAATTTCTTCCCCATGAGATAATGCCTCGACATCCTTAAGGCATGAACAATGGCAGCAAGTTCCAAGTCATGTGTGGCATAGTTCCTCTCATGTTCCTTAATCTTTTTGGACTCATATCCAATGACATGTCCATTTTGCGTGAGGACTCCCCCAAGTACTTCCTTACATGCGTCTGTACATACCACAAAAATTTCATTTGGGTCAACAATCTTTAACACAAGTGCACTAGTAAGTAATTCCTTCAACAGATTAAAATTATTTTCACACTTGAGTGTCCATTCAAATTTAGTTCCCTTATTTTTCAAAGAAGTGATGGGAGGAGAAATCTTAGAGAACCCTACTATGAACCTTCTGTAGTAGCCAGCTAATCCCATAAAAGATCTGACGTTTGACACATTTCTGGGTGTTGGCCATCCTCTAATGGCTTCAATCTTCTCTGGATCTACTGCTATGCTCTGTTATGAAATAATGTGTCCCAAGTAATGGATATTCTTTTGATAGAAAGAACACTTACTCAACTTGGAATACAACTGATGTTCTCTCAGTACTTGCAATACCAGTCTTAAGTGATGGTCATGCTCCTCTTCAGACTTGGAATAGATAAGTATGTCATCTAGGAATACTATTACAAACTTATCCAAATAATTCTTGAATATGCCATTCATTAATCACATGAATACAACTGGTGCATTGGTCAGTCCAAATGGCACCACTACAAATTCATAATGCCCATACCTGGTCCTAAAGGCTATCTTATGAATGCATTCTTCCTTGATTCTTACCTAATGGTATCCTACCCTTAGGTCAATATTTGAAAATATCTTTTCTCCTCTTAGCAGATCAAAGAGGTCATCAATTCGGGGTAGAGGACACTTTTTCTTTATAGTATACTTGTTCAGCTGTCGGAAGTCAATACACAACCTCAAGTTTCCATCCTTCTTTTTGACAAAAAGTACTGGTACTCCCCAAAGTGAAACACTTGGATGTATGTACCCTTTCTTCAACAATTCCTCCAACTGCATTTGTAATTCTTTTAACTCTGGTGTGCTCATTCTATAAGGTGTTTTTGACACCGGGGCAACTCCTGGCACTAAATCAATTGAGAAATCTATCTCCCTTCTTAGTGGCAATCCGAGTATATTTTGGAATACATATTCAGATTCTTGTAGTACCGAGAAATATTTGAGGCTTTCCCCCTTTGTATTCTTTGTCTCTTCCACATGAGCTGAATACAGTTTACATCCTTTCCTAAATCATATTTTTAGCTGTAAGGATGAAATATCCCTTATAGAGATGGGTCTTGGAATTCCTTTCACAGTGCTCTGTTTTCCATTTCCATCAAGAGAGTTAAATGTCTTGTTATGACAGTCTAGGACAACATTATGCTTTTCCAACCAATCCATTCCAATCATATTATCATAAGAACCCAATGGTATGATATTTAGATCAATACTAGTATTCATGCCATTAAGACTTATGGAACAACTTCTGACCATATCATGGATTCTTCTTTTGGTTCCAATAGCTAACTGAACCAAAATTTCTTTTCCAAGTTTACTTTTCTCCAAATGTAATCTATCTACTATCTTAGGATCATTGTAGCAAAGAATTGCTCCTGAATCAATCAAAATAGCAACAGGTTGATTTATGATCTTACCTTCCACCTCGATCATATTGGATTGGTACTCTACTTTTCGATCATCTAAAGTTGCATAGATTCTTCCCATATCTTAGACTTTTGTAGCCTCTTGGATGTTGTGCATAGTCCTCACTCTGTCCTTTCTGTGTGGGAAATCCCTATACAGGTGATATTCCTTGCATCCCCAGCATTGGATTGGTGGTATTCCCCTTTTTCCCAAGGAATATACCTTCTTGAAATCCCCCTTAGCATACTAATATTGATGATTTCTATTAGGCTCATTCCTATTGAAGGGATCTTTTAATCCTTTCCTCCTCTGATCGAAATTCGCATTCTTCTTGTCCTTCCAAGATTTCTGCAGGGATTCTCTTCCCTATCCTTGATCATATAGGTATTTATCCTTCTTGATGGCTTCAGTCAAGGTCTTGGGTTCATCATATTTGATATTTTCCTTATAAAAGGCTGGCAGTCCACTTATAAATATCTGTATTTTTACTTTCTCATCACCAATGAACCTGACATACTTTAACAATCCCAAGAACTTCTTCTCGTACTCTACCATAGTCATGCTTCCCAACCTGAGTTCAAAGAACTCTTGCATTTTCTTGTCATAGAAATGCTCTGAGAGGTAATCCTTCTGTAAGTACTTCTTGAACTTCTTCCAAGTGATCCTACTTTCATTAACATGTTCCACTTGCTTCAGTTGGTCCCACCACATTGCATATTTCTCGTGTAAATGTTAGGTGTAAATCCTAGCTTCCAGGTTGGACGAATAGTTATGAAACTGAAAATATCTCCTGAGCCCAAGAAACCATTCTTCGACATCATCTTCCCTTTCTCTTTCACAATCGAAGGAAGGTGGCTTGAGCTTCCTCGACTCTCCTTGCAAACTATCTACCTCTTGTTTCCTTCTTTGGTGTCTGATAGGAGACACCTCTGGACTGCTTACAAGATCTTTCAATGCATAAAAAATTGTTTTTGGTTAAGGAGGTGAGTGGTATCCATGAGCTCTCCTAGCACTTCTGGAATAACCATCTCTTCTATGATCATCCCCTCTTTCATGGCACCTACCTTCTTCCTCTTGTCTTGAGTTTGATCCCTTCTTCATTTTTCTCTGCAACTAATTTAAGCTCTACAACACTTGAGCTTTTATCTGACTTTGCTCTCTCATCAGTATCTCGTTGTCTTCTTTGTAGCTCTACACTTCCATCTTCAGGCTTCTTTCTGTTTCTAGTAGTGTTTCCTTCTCTCCTTTTTCCTTGTGTCCATTGGAATCTTTCTCTGCATTACCAAATCTGGTATTCTGGCCTTTGGCCTCCTTATCATGACTGGAGCCCCCCCCGTATTCTTCCATTTCCTCAATATACATCCTGAGTTGATGTGCTTAAGACCCTTAATTCTGCAAAATGTGCAAGCGACCATTTTGTTAGAATTATGCATACAATAAACAAAATTTCCAAACCATGCTACATGTCTCTTTTTTTTTGTTTGTTCATGGAGATCATATCTCCATTCTCAGAAAAATAACAGTGTCGTGTTATCCTTGGCCGACACAGAATCTCATCATGCGCAGGCGCTTCCTTCAAACCGCCCTCCTAGGTGACCACGACTAGAAACCGCGGCTAAATCATTCTTAGCACTTTTTTGTCTCGAAGACAACCAATTCGGCCCTTATCCCTCCTTCCCTCAGCTCCCAATATGCATATGACCACAGCCATGACCTTGAGCTTAGCTAAAAAAGCGCTTGTCCAGAGCTTTAGGACTTCAAAACTTTTAGCCAGCACCGGATCAATGGTCCTCGTCCTCTTTCACGATCAACGATCGATATCCACTTTGGGACTCCACGCTTTGGGAGTCTCAACTTTCCTCGCTTGCCTCCTCCTGGGACGCTTTTACCTGTATTTCATGGTCTGCTGACGAGTGTCCTCCCATAGATCAATGAATGTGAATCACTTTGGATCTTCGGGCTTCGAAAGTGTCAAACCTTCCTCCTACACTTTCTCCCATAGTGATTTTACCCAAAGTCGATGATCCTTCAACATGTTCCTTCTAGAATCAACGGTCGATACCTACTCCAGCTTTCGAGCCTTCAGGTGTTTTTTACCCAACGCAACCTGTCATATATTTCCCCTCCAGAGTGCCCTGTCTATAGACTGCATGATCTGTCACCATGCGTCCTTATGGATCGGATGACTAAGATTCTCTTCGAGTCTTCACCCGGATTCCAAAGATTTGCACCGCGTGTCCTCCTTAATCTGATGGTTGAGGCTTACTTCGGGTCTTCAAACTTCGGAAATCTCAAATTCCAAAACTTATTTGGCCCCATTGGATTTTATCTGAAGCCCTGGATCTGGTGACACGTGGCTCTCGGTAGATCAATGGCTAAGATCCTATCAGATGATTAGATGGTCAAGATTTACTTCGGCTCTCTGGATCTCCAAGCTTCTGGAGTCTCAAATCTTAACTAAAAACCTCTCGAACAGATTCCTCTGGAGTTACTAATGTGCTGACATGTAACCTCTTGGCGATCGATGGTCAGGATCTACTTTGGACGATCCAACAATTGACATTTACTTCGGGTATCCAGCTCTTCGAACTTTGGGAGTTTCAACTCTCAACTTCTCCGTGCTCACTCTTTCCCAGAGTTCTTTCACCCGGAGCACACGATCGGTTGACACATGTCCTCCTATGGATCGACGGTCCCCAGCTACTGCAGATATTCAGAATTTCGATGTTCGATCCCTAATCTGTCACATCACTGCATGGATTTCAATTTGCAGGGGCATGCATAAGCAGTTTGGAGTAACCGGATTTTCTCCCCACAATTCTCTTGATGCTAACATGTAACCCCTTAGGGAAACCGTGATTTAGATTGTGGGACCACCTTGGAAAATTATCTCCCATGCAACTTGGTTCCCCGCAATGCCTCCTGCCTATTGATATCCCTCTCCCATGGGATCCGATGGTTGTGACCTCAACCCTTGCTTCCTTTTCATTAGACGACCCATGTTCGCCTGTCCTCTGATCCAACGATCCCATATCTCTCCCTATCTTACAGTGGCAATCGCTCCCGAATTCGAAGGGGATGGTCATGATCCTTCGAACCCATTACACGGGTCTCTGACGTTCTATCTCCCACGTATATTCTGCAATTCCATTCCTCCTAAGATTTTCAACTCGGCAGTCGGAATTCGATCTCGACCCTGAGACTCTGACCAATAGACGTAGCCCATATCGACCTAGTGTTTCAACTAGAAGCTCTGATACCAAACTGTAGCATACCCAACCACCCACAAGCCAAACATGCTACCTTCAAGACCTCCCTTGGAATTCTTTCTCTTACAGATACCTTTTAAAATTTAAGGATTCATAAAAGAAAAGACTTTAACAACATGCACAACAGTATCCAACAAGCATGCATAGTCTAAAGATTCAACTAAACGATAATTAAGTATACACATCGGAAATACATTCATATACATGTAAATAATACCATAATAGAGAGCACTTATCTTTACGAAAGATGACACCAACTGGCTACAGACCAAGGACGTTCCACCCAACCGTAGACACTATTGTTCCAAATATCAATAGTAGCGTCACCCTTGAGCCAGGGCTATGAATCCACAAGGACGGTTCCAGAGTGTTACTTTTCTTCCCAAACCAGTCAATACCCAAGATCTCACAGGCTTCCCAATTCTCACAGCAATCCAAGTACCTATATCTCTTCTACCCATCTTGCACCACCTGAGAGAATGAACCTCCACCCTTCTCTACCACGCAGTCCCTCAGACAATCCTTATCCTTATTCAGGCTCCAGTGAAACTAGTCCAGAATCTTAATGCTAGAACTCTCGCGACTCGCAACTGTGAGCAACGCTAGACACAAGCCAACTCATCTCATACATGCGGCCTCAGGTCACAGATGGATCACACCAACGACCACTACAACCAACTATCCCGTGGCTAATATTTATCAGTTTAGATTCCTTTCCCCGAGCCAAGACACAGATGACAGATGGATCAATGAACGGGTGTGGGTGCATGGAGGTGCGTGCATGAAAGTGCATGAGGGATAGAATGGTGCGAATGCACAAGTGAAGGAGAAAACAAACCAACAACCAACACCCCCATCAGACTAGAGGTAGTTTTAAGTAATTTCGGGGGGAATCAAGAACCTCCTGGCCTTCCCCAAGAAGCCTACATAATCAATCCCCTCTCTTAGACAAAAAGGGTAATTAGAATAGGAATAAACACTTATCCCCTCAAGCTCCCTCTGTTGTGGAATCATATCCCCCTATAACTCTAGTCCTTGTCAATCTAGCAACCAACCATGTATTTATTATTAATAATGATAAAAACATTACATGTCTTCGGCACACTGGCCTTTTAATAATTGTTTTGGGCACTCTAGCCTCTCAGCATTGTAATAATACATTATTTAAAATTGGGGTTTAAAACCTGGGGTGTTACACTCTTCCTTCCCCATCGGCCTCAATGGAAGGGACATGGAATCCTAGCATGGCCATGCCCTTTTCTGCGGCAGAAGTTGCGTACAGTATTGTCCAACAAGCTTCGGCCGACCCCGATCTGACTCCCACACAAAAGTTAGATCCAGTTCTCGAGCCTATTTGGGCTCAAGGTTACCTTGCCGATACTGATTCTTTAGACTTGGTATTGTCCTCAGATGAGGCGATTCTTGAGGCATTGATTGGTTTGGACAAACTTTGAGATGATATCCATCATAGATATTATTTCCTCCTAGATTTAAGAAGAATAGAGGTAGGTGAATTTGTGTTGACTATGAATGGAGATAGGTCTTGTCCTGTTAATCCTCTAGCTATGCACGCAGTTTATGATGAGGGTAATATGGAAAGTATCATTGAAATGATCCCTATAGATATCTCTATAACCCTTGGCATAGTGGAGAATGTTTTCTTCAGAGCGGACTATTCCCCTGAAGATATTCGAGTTTATACGTACTTATTTAAATAATTTTGCGACTTTTTATCCTGGTCTTACGAGGAAATGTCAGGCATCGATCCAAGAATCGTCGAACATGAGATAACGACTTATCTTGATGCCAAGCCAGTCCGATAGAAGATTCATCTGGTGAATCCTTAGGACGCGACAACTATTAAAGATGAAGTAGAGAAACTGCTTAAAGCCGGTTTTATCTACCCCGTACAATTGACGCAATCGGTGTCAAATCCTGTTCCAATTAACAAAAACCAGGTTATGATTCGTGTGTGCATGGACTTCCGTGACTTGAATAAGGCCTGTCCAAACGATAATTTCCCCACCCCATTCATTGATCATATTGTCGATGAATGCATAGGCTGTGAGGTCTTTTCATTCACGGATGGTTTTTCGGGATATAACCAGATTCAGATCAAACCCGAAGAACAACATAAAACAAATTTTATCTGTCCATGAGGTACATTTGCTTATCGTAATATGCCTTTTGGCATGAAGAATGCTTGATATACTTTTTAGTGGGCCATGTCTTTTGCTTTCCTCAACCTTAGACATATAGTCGAGGCTTATCTCGATGATATAGAATCACGATATCGCAAGAGAGATGATCATCCCGTGCACCTTCGACTAATATTTGAACGTTGTCACTAATATCGGATTCACTTGAATCCTAACAAATGAAGTTTCTATGTGATGTCAGGTCATATTTTAGGTTTCATAGTTTTGACAATAGGGATCATGGTCGATCCTCTCAAGGTTGAGGCGATAGTTCAGTTGCCTCCCCCGTGCATAGTCCCCCAGCTTCAGAGCTTACAGAGGAAAGTGAAATTTCTTTGGCGTTTTATCACAAACTATGACGATATCACTAAAGGGTTCATGTGTTTATTAAAAAAGGGAGACCCTTTCTGTTGGGATGAAGCGGCTCAGTGCTCTTTCGAAGCTTTGAAACGTGCCCTTACGTCTTCCCTTCTGCTCCGACCTGCTAATTATAATAAATATTTCTTATTGTACTTGGCCACCGCAGAGTCGACCATTGGTATGGTATTGGTTCAAGAGGATGATCTGCTCAAGGAGAATGTGATTTATTACCTGAGCCGAGGCCTGGTTGGGCCGGAACTCAACTATTGTCATGTTTAGAATCTTGTGTTGGCGACAATACATGTTGTCCAACGGTTCCATCATTATATCCTGCTTCATAAGACCACCATCATTGCCATTGTGAATCCATTTCATTATGTTATGACACGACGAGTCATTGGCGGAAATATCAGTAGATGGATTTTTATCCTCCAGGAATTTAACTTGGATTTTTTTTCTGCAAAATCCAAAAAGTCACAAGTCTTTGCAGAACTCATTTCAGAACTTCCGATCGAGTCAAGTGATGTTACACCCGAAGAATAACCTAGTAAAGGAGATATTTTTATGATTGCATCTTCGGACCCCTGATATGGAGATATACTAGTCTATCTCCAGACTTTGAAGTGCCCTGCTTCTGCCTCCTGTGATGAGCGTCGGTGAATTCTCCATTAGGCACAAAATTATCTCATACTCGATGACACTTTGTATCGTCGAGGTGTAGACTGCATTCTTCATCGGTGCCTTATACATGAGGAAGCATAGCTTGTTCTTAACAACTTCCACACTGGAGCATGTGGTGGTCATTGTTCTGGGTTGGCAACAACCCAAAAGATTCTACAAGCCGAATACTTTTGGCCTACGTTAATCAAATATTTTGTTGAGTCAGTCAAGAAGTGCCACCCGTGTTAGATCTTCTCTCGAAAGATGAGGGCACATCCTACTCCCATGTTTCCCATCATTTTTGTTGGTGCCTTCACTAAGTGCAGAATTTATTTTACTACATGCCCCCCGACCTCAGCCAGGGGGCATTGTTATATCATTTTAGTAGTAGACTACTTCACAAAGTGGGTTGAGGCTATGCCAATGTTTAACAATGATGGAGAAAAAATGACTCTTTTCATTTTTAACCAAATAATAGCAAGGTTTGGCACCCTGAAGGAGATTGTCACTGACCATGGTAGTCACTTCTAGAACAAAATAATGTTCGAGTTATAATCAAATCTTGGGTTGAGGCAAGAACATTCATCAGCCTACTACCCATAAGCAAATGGTCAGGTGGAAGTTGTGAATATGTCTCTCAAGACTACTCTACAGCGAATGATCAATTCTGCCAAGTCAAATTTGCAGTTTATGTTGTACTCGACGTTATGGGCCTACCGAACATCTGTAAATATTGCCACTAGTTTCTCACCTTTTCAACTCGTTTATGGGATGGAAGGAGTATTTCCTATTAAGTGCCAGATCCCGTCTTTAAATTTGGCATTAGAGTTATTTCCAAACACTTCACTACTTGAGGAATGCCTATTATATCTCGAGCAACTCAATGAGAAATGTCATGATGCAGCCTTGGCCAATGAGGCTCACAAGCAACGAGTCAAGTGTCAATATGATCGGTTCGTTCATCCTCAGATTTTCTCCGAAGGCGACCTTGTCCTAGTTTATGAACAAGACAAGGATCCCCTAGGGGCAGGTAAGTTCAAACCCATGTGGTTCATACCTTTCATCGTGAAAGAGGTCTTAAAGAAGGGCGCTTATCGTCTGGTTGAATTTGAGGGAAATGCTTTGGAAGAGCCTAGAAATGGGCTCTACCTCAAGAAGTATTACTCTTAGGTTGGTCCCCTGGGTGACTTCTTGTACATATGTATAGTTCTTGTACAGTTAGTTTTTGTCTTTTTGTTTTATGGACATGTCATTATTTATGTCATATTTTTCACTGTGGCAGATGTCAAGTGAATAGGAGGTGCTCTTTGGGTTCCCAGAAAGCACTAGTCGACACACTCGGAGGCTTTATTCTGCAGCTTGGGTGATTTTTATGCCTCAAGGACAACTGCTATCTTCCGGAGGCATCTGTCTAGGTGACGCCACAAAAAATGTCATCGAGTACAATGTAGTGATAGATTTGCTTCATGACACTTTTTCATGTGGCATTTCTCACCTTCGGGTCTACTTAGATACTCATCTAGTTGTGTCCCAATTAAATGGAGTTTATCGCGTTTATGATCCTCCTTTACACCGATGTTTCCTTAGGATACATCTCTTAAAATGTTGCTTTGATTACATTACGTATATCCATGTTCCTAGGAGATTAAATCAAATCACAGATACTCTATCTAATCAAGTATTAGATTGGCATGTTGCACACAGATAAAAAGTAGAACACACATACACATGTACATACATTTGTAAAGAAATCTGATCCATAATACACAAAATATATAAATATATATGTATATATATATATATCAAAAAGTCTCAGAGTACATAGGTGGGCACGAACGCCTCAAAAATAATAATCCGATATACATCACGGTGCTTATGCCCTGAAAAATATATAAAGAGTGCCCTCGACACATAATGAGTCCATCCTATATAATCTCAGGGCCTGTTGGCCCTGACGTAGTGAACGACGACGTTAGCCAAATGCCGGAAAAGTTGGACCCAAGTCCGTGGCACCCCAACTACATGAGGTTGCATGGATGGCGGGAGATCCTTAATCTCGGCCGTGGGAACTGCACGAGTGAGCGCGGTGAGGTTCCTCTCCACTCGTCTCAAAAATCTCTCAACATTTTCAGCTAGAGGTCCCCCTGCGGCTGCTGGTATTTCCTTTGGTTGAGGACGTTGCCTAGTCCAAGAGAAGTCTGTCGGGCGCACTAGTTCCACATCTGCACATAACAGATACATAGTTGTCATTACTCTCATGCATATAAAAAATGATATATATAAAAGAAACTAAAAATTAAATAACCTTAAAAACACGTACCTAACTCTCCTCGCTCCTCTCTGGGAGTTACGGGCATGTCTGGGTCTCTGGAGAATTTGATTCCAGCGTAGGGGTAGTCCTCTGTCGCAAGAATCTGGCGTGCCCACCAGTTGAAGAACTTGTCATCAAAGGTTTATATGGTCCTTCCTCTCCCCTGTCGTGGAAGCAATGTTTCCAACATACATACCACTGGGAAGGAGGCCACATTCCCTCGTACTGTCTCTCTCAGACTCAGACTGGGTACCCTCTCGAAGAAGAATGAGCACAAAATGATACCGAACCCGAAGTTCTTTTTTCTACTCTCACGATAATCTGTAAGTTGCCTCTTCATGCAAGTGAGCATGGTCATACTCTAGTAAAAAATACGTGCTTCTAGGCACTGCATGACACAATACATGTACGCTCAGGAAGCCTGGTGGACGGTCACAGATCCAGTGATCCGCCGAATGAGCAGTAGGATCACCTTCAGTGACAAGTTGGTGATCTTGTTGATGGGAACTTGGGAGCCTACTTTCTCAGTGCCAGCCTCGCAGTGCATCTCGATGTAGTCAGTGATGTTGAACAGCCTAGGGGGAAATCTGTGTAGGTTGACTAGTTCCCCTCTCCTCGAGAGGATATTCAAGAAGTATATATCCTTGGTCATTGGAGTCAATGACTACCCCTCAATCATAAATTCCTCTGCGTCTGGGTGCCAGTAATCCACCAAGCCATTCAGTAGCCTAGGTTTTTCCCTCATAAGTGGGAACTGGTAGAACTTCCATAGACCACATTGTTTCAATGAGGCATTGGCAGCAGGGTCCTCATTGACCAAGATATCAATTTACTCATGTTACCTCTCCCTCGAGTCGACATACATCCTGTTCCATGAAAGTTTAAAAGGGAGTTATCTCTTACTTTTTATTTTATTTTTCCATTCTTTTGAGGGTGTAAGCAGGTTGTCTTGGACATAACCTCATATGTATGCGGGCATGATGTTTTCTTCCCACGGACATACGCGGGTTGTCCTTAGACAACCCGTGTACACGTAGGGCCACCCTTTTTTAAGAGGGATCACCCCCCAAAAAACAAAAAACAATGCTAAAAGTAAGAATTGAAATGCAAGAGGGATGAGTTTATACTTACTTGGTCTGAGCAGAAGTTCATTTCATCCTCTGAAGCTCCCAGAATCAACTTCTTTACCACAAAGGCCTTTTTTACCTTTTGGTTAATTTTCAAATTGCAATGGTGAAAATGAGATGTCAGCTTCTATTTATAGACTTTTTTGGCCTTTTTTGCCACTTTTTGAACCCTTTTGTCATTTTTTCTGGCTTATAAATCATTTAATTTGGTTCTTGAGTTTCTTATTGGATGTTATGATGCACTTTGCCTTTTGGTTTGGGAATTTTTTTGGGAGATGGGTCACTTTTTAAAGGTCCTTTGGTAAAAGTCGTTTTCCAACTGTTTACATATAAGTTAGTATTCCACCTCCACTTTCTGCATCTTGTTGTATTTTCTGCTTTTCCATAGGATCGATCCCACCGAAGTGTGACACAGAACCATGTTTGTTTTCTTAGAAGTGTCGTAATTAGGTGGTAGAGACTACCTTTACATGGATTCCCTAGATAGATCCTTGTTGCATTTTGGCATCCATGTTGTTTGTATTGTCTTTAGGCTCGAGAGTCCTTGTTTAGTCCTATCGTGATTACAAGTTTGAGCCTCATTCGTCTGATGAACCATCACTCTTGGCCTCACCCTCAGGACTCCCAAAAATGAGCACACTTTGTTGTCTTTCAAGATCGCTTTGAAATCCAAAAGAAACATCCGACGAGACAACAGTTATGCTTTTCAATCTCATCTGGATTAACTGAGAAAAGTAACCTCCTGGAGTCTTCTTTAATCCCTTTTCAGACTCTCTAAACATGAAAATATTGACGATTGAATTCATTGCCCTTCATGCTCGCCAAACTAAAAATTGAAGGCACATCTTTCCGACGATATTTTACCCCTCTTTCGGTCCAGATGGTCAATTGTACGAATAAAGGTATACTCTAGGAACTTCAGTTCACTAGAAGAGTATTCTCAGGTAT
Organism: Picea engelmannii; assembly: GCA_009831015.1. Classification (NCBI taxonomy): domain Eukaryota; kingdom Viridiplantae; phylum Streptophyta; class Pinopsida; order Pinales; family Pinaceae; genus Picea; species Picea engelmannii. The sequence goes on along the minus strand of ML777461.1, from coordinate 478,287 downwards.
AAGTTTAACCCTTTTTCGGGCCCGAGGGACTAAATTTATGAAAAAGAAATATTCTCCTTGGTTTTGGTTTATCACCTTTTTCAGTCCTTGGAGATTACTTACGAAAAAGGAACCCCCACGAAGTCCATAGTTAATCTCTTTTCAGACTCCCTAAAATTGAAAAGATCGTCAAGTGACCTTGTTCCTTCACACTCGTTAAATTGGTCCAGAAGAACATCTACTGGCATGATTTTACCCCTTTTCCAGCCTATGGATTATGGAGGAAAAAGGTACGCCTTGGGATATTCGTCTCACCAAGAGATTTCTCCTTAGTAAATTTTATACGTTTTTGGGCTAAGGAGACTAAAACTAGAAAAAGGTTGTGAGTCCATAGTTAAGCTCTTTTCAGAATCCTTAAAATTGAAAATATTTTCGAGTGATCTTGTCTTTGTCACACTCGTTAAAATGGTTTTTAATAGACGTCTTTTCGGTGCTAGTTTACACCTTTTTCGAACAGACTAGACTGTTTCCAAAATAGGTACCCCAGTGGAGTCTTCTTTTACGTTTTTTCAGACTCTGTAAATGTGAAAAAACTACCGATTTTACCTTCTCTGGGCTTGTTAAAAATACATTGAAGGGGGTTTTATTGTGTCTTGATAATCACATTTTCATCTCTACGTCTTTCTCTTAATTCTAGCTCCATTTTGCTGTCAACTGGACCTTTGAAGCATGCCTTATACGCAAGCCTTGTAGCACTTTTCCTTTGCAACCTGACACCTTGACCCTTGGAGGAATATTCCCCGAGTGTCCTTTTTCTGTACATGTCTCCCTGATCTGAGCATTAGTATGTTCCTTGCACTTGGAACTAGTATGCTTGTTCATGACACTTGTTCCTACTTTGTAACATAGCATTCTTTTATTC
>ML777461.1:415582-477334 GCA_009831015.1 Picea engelmannii | reverse complement strand
AAAAAAAAAAAAAAAAACCCCAAAAAGAGGGGACGGGAAATATATATTCTTTTTTGGAAGCATAATGATTCGCCCTTGGAAAAATCACATCCTTGCATTTGTCGTCAAGCATTGGGATTTAATATGACCTTAGGAAGTTTTTCTTGCTACATAGAGTTGTGTCTTCCTCCATTTGGTTATTCTTCCAAACACATGGAGAGTTGGAATTTCCTCCTGTATCGTGAAATTATGACAATGTCATGTTTCTTGAGTCTGATCATCTTTCGTGCTTATGTCCAAGGGAAGTTTCACCCAGCCTGAGTCAGACTTTCTGTAGTTTTCTCTTGCCCTCATGCCCAACCATCCTAAAAATTCCAATCAAGTCCTTGCTCAAAATCAATGAAGTTCTCTGCCTGATCATAACGATCCTCTTGTATTTTCTCAACAAGTCATCGAAGAGCTCTAGGTATCAAATTCGTACACTCAAATTACACTCCTACCCGAGTTTTGAATATCTTGAAGTTGTTTCTCTAGCTCCAAAGACCTCATCTCCATCCATCGAGCGTTATTGGATTATGGAAGATGGATACTATACTTGTATATATTTGATTTTGAGATGTAGATCCATTGTGTATTGCTCGCAAATACACTTTATATAGTTATATGACATGGATCTGCAGTTTATTTGATTGGAAACCATGATTTATTTCATCCCGAGCATGGGTATGCCCGCCTCAGAGAGACAATTGTTATTTTTGCGGATGGCACCTCCCAAACTCTGGTCCCAGGCTCACTCATTTCGTACATTGGTGAAGTTTTTGTAATGTATTTAGGAAATCAGATGTTATTCTGACCTCACACATTAGGGGTCATCTGTTATAACCCTAAATTTCTCTACATATTCATACCTAGCTTTTGGCCCTCTTACTTGCATTTTTTTCCAAGCCATCACTGAGTTGCTCTTCTAAAAAACCCATTTTTTTGAAGATGTATGCGCCCTGCACCAATATTTCCGGTGTACATATGTTTTTTGCACCACTAAAACTCATGTACATATGCATGTTGCACCACTACAGCCTACGTATACTTGCAAAATTTGCAAAAAATAAAAAGTTGCAAGGAATTTGTTGATATTACGGGCTATTGGGTAGTTTCCCAACTAATACACCACCTATAGTCCGTCCCCCAACCAAATAACCATTATTTTGTCATATAAAAGGAGGTGTTGGGGTCTCATTCCACATCTATACATAAGAACAGTGAAACTCTGCCCATTTCACATCCCCTCCTTGCCCCAAGTAATTGTAGCCCTTTTGTGAGAATTGCCTCAGAATTCCCCAATTTTCCCTTCTTTCTCCATCAGAAACCCATTCACTTCCCAAGAAGAGATCCAAAAGTTGAGAGGAGAAGCCATACATAGGTGCACTTGGATCTTGGTGAAGGGGATCCCAGACCAGGTTTGTGGAGCAATAGTTGTATTTGGTTGTAAGTGATCATTGTATTATCAATAAAAGAAGTACTTTTCATGTCTCAAATCATGGTGTATTGAATGTTTACATTTGATTTATGTTTTTATTCTAACATCTAACCCTTATTTGTATATGAATTGCATGCTTTTATCTTTTTGTTTTTCTGTCCTTGAATGCAGGCCAGCCTTGAGAGGAGGTTTGCAGTTAGCGAAGATTTCAAGCAAGAGAGGATCATCACCGGACGCGAAGTAGAGGTATAGTTACCTAATCCTTCTCATTTTGATTTACTTGTATGAGTATGGGGTATGTTTGGGGTAGTTAGAGAAGTAGTTGAGTTTTAGACGGTTGTGATATGCCTACATTGTAAACCCTGGTGTAGCCATAGGGGAGGTTTTTCCCGCTAGCAGCATGCACATGATGACTCTTCTTTAGATGAGAGTTTTGATTCATAGGATTCAAATGATTCATATACCGAGTCAGTACAGTCAAATACAAATTCAATGAACATATATGCAGATGCAGAGCTAGAACCGAGGCCTAAGTGGGCCAAGACTACTCTTTAGGATGTAGGAGATCTTGTTGGGGATCCAAGTGATACCAGGAGGAATCGATCAGATTTCGAGGAGCCTCCTCTTTCACTCATCGCCACTGAACCAATGCCACCCATGCATCTTTTTTTGGTTCAGTATTCAGATCCACATTCGTATGGAGAGGCTGCTAGGAATCCCTTTTGGGAATCTGCCATGTAGGAGGAGTACAAATCCCTTCTTGAGAACCAGGCTTGGGATCTGGTTCCCCTTCCTTCAGGAAGGAAAATTGGTAGGTGCATATGGGTCTATAGGACCAAGAGCAAAAAATATTGACACGTTAGTAGATACAAATCCAGGCTATTTACCAAAGGATTTTAGAAGGTGCATGACATTGACTATGATGAGACCTTCACTCCAGTAGAGAAGATCGATTCCATACACTTGGAACTTTCCATTACAGTATCCAAGGGATGGGAATTCCATCAGATGAACGTGAAGAATGCATTTATTGACGAAGATCTCTCTAAGGAGACCTATATGGAGAAGCCCCAGGGCTTCATGCAGGATTCACATTTGGTCTTTCGACTGAAGAAGTCTCTTTATGGCCTCAAGTAGGCCCCAAGGGCATGGTATGCCAACATGGACTCCTACCTGTTGTCACAGAACTTTGTATATTATAATTCAGACCTGAAAATTTACATGCTCAAGATGGTTGATTCACTTCTACTCCTAGTTCTATATGTTGATGATTTTCTAATCACCGATTGCTCGACTTCAACGATTATTGCAGTCAATAGGATTTTGCATGACAGGTTCTTGATGAAGGACATGGGTCTATTACATTTCTTCCTTGGTATCGAGATCAACTAGAATGCATCATGAATCAAACTGTCTTAGGCCAAGTATGCATGAGATCTCTCAGAGAGATTCAACATGACAGACTGCAAGTCTACCCCAATTCCTTTCCTATCAGGAGTCAAACTTGAGGATGGTGGGGACACTCCACTGGTGGAAAACACAATGTACACACATCTAGTGGGGAGCTTGTTGTATCTCACACACTCCAGACTAGACCTCTCCTATGCAATTGGAGCAGTCTCCTGGTTCATGCAATAGTTGCATGAGATACATTGGAAGGATGTGAAGCGTATCCTTTGATGCGTAAAGTGCACCATCACCTTTTGGATTCACTATGGAGAAGACTCTACATTGGAACTCATCGGATTCATTGATTCTGACTGGGATGGTGACAACATTGATTGCAAGTCCACATTTGGTTACTCACTCAGTATGGATTCTGGGCCCATCTATTGGTCGAGCAAGAAACAATTTGCTATTTCTCTCTCTTAAGTCGAGGTAGAGTATAGTGGGGTAGTTAACATAACCATTCGAGCTATGTGGCTACAAAATTTTCTCACTAAGTTGGGAATTCAATTTCATCGATCGATCGTCATCTAGTGTGACAACCAGAGAACTCTGAAGTTCTGCAGAGATCCAGTTTAGAGGCAGTGGATGAAGCACATTGATATCCACATGAAATACATTTGAGACTTAGTACATGAGTGGATCATCGACATGCAATTTTTTCCTTTAGGAGAATAGATTGCATACATCTTCACAAAGACCTTCAATGAGTAGAAGTTCCATTCTCTGTGCATTCGTCTTCGAGTGAAGGACACAATTTCCTAGAAACTATCAATATTTTTTTTGATACATTGTAAATTGAGGGGGGGAGGGGTTCCCATGAGGTTTTCCCTCTTTCCTCATTTATTTCAATGTGTCTTTTGTTTTCGGGTACCTAACATGGCCTTGTTTTCGGGACCCATTATTTCATTTTCACCATAGTGATGTTGAGGGGGGGTGTTGGAGCTACTTCACATGCACCTAGGATTTATTTTTCCTAAGGTTTTACCTATGTTTATTAGTCATTATCTACTCTCCTGCATTTAAGGGAGAATATTCCATTTCCTACATTCAAGGGGAATATTATCTTCATTTCACACTTCAATTGGATCGGTTGAGTGGAGTCTTGATGCCACATTGGCTCCCTCACCGTGCAGGATTGAGATCATCACTACTAATGTGCATTGTCCTTGGGATTATCACCAGAGTGACACATTACTAATGCTTTCAGTCAGTTAATTGAGGAATAAGAGGCTAGTTGACTTAGACTAGGTGTTAGTTAACTCCCATAATTGTTGGTGTGTGTCCAGATCACTCTAGACCACCACTATGGTGCATTGGCTTCTCTTCTAGTGCACATTAGTTGAGTTATACAGAGTATATCATGTGTAAATTATCATTCATTCATTCATTCAGTTAATACAATTATTTGATTTTCTCTCTCTCATTTCTGTCTTTTGTCATTTTTTCTGCAAACTATGTATGTCCTTTTCTAGATAGATCTTATCTATGTAGGTTCATCCACATTTACAAGACTAATGGGTTCTAAAGTGTTTTACGATAACAATTATAGTTTCTCACTCAACATATTTTTGGCGACCATACTTGGGACAATATTGTTCTTTAAATTTTTCTTTTTTCTATACTGTAGTTGTGCCCCTCTTTTAACCGATGACCTTTCCTTTAGCTCATCAACCTGATATCCAAATCCAATTTCCTGATCAATCTAACATTTCTTCTTGCTTGTTTGATCAAATTTTACAAACTATGTCACTCATGAAAAACTTAAATGTTCTTAGAATATGTAACATCCCGCTCTTGCGTGCACTGAGCGAACTTATTCCATGAGGACACTTGCGTGCAAGTGATCCGGGTTATTATACTATTTATTTATTTATTATGATTTTGAGATATTGTGGATTTGATGATATGTTATTTTGTTGTATTTACAAATAAAGGTGCTATTGATTGGGTTCTCCTGAGTGTGCAGGACTCTGGACATTGAGGATGCAGAGTCATCGATGAAACCCCTTGGACTCCAGATCAAGTCAGGGAGTGGATTGTTAGGGTTTGAATGTTGTTGTTGTGACATAGGTACATATGATTAGATGTTATGAAGATTGATTATTATTGCTTACATGTTTCATTGGTGGATGCAGGATGACGATAGCTTGCCGAACAGACTCACAATTGGAGTAGAGGGGTCACGCATGACAACCAGAGACATTGAGGGATAGGTGTGGCAGCAAACTTACCACAACCTACTAGCACTCTCACCATGGCTCAAACTTTAGGTTAACGATTACCTAGTTCGAGAATACCCACGATGTTGTGAGGGAAGACTGTGACAGTCGCTCATGATGATTCTAAGGGGCGCGCAGTAAGGCATGGGCCTTATTCCTTAGAAGCCCTTAGTCTCCCACAATATCACCTAGCAGAGTATTGACTCCAGGGGTTTGACGTCTACCAAATTCGGTCAAGAGGTGAGTGGCACCCATGGAGCACGTAGTGCATCTTGAAAGGCACGTCGCACAAAGAAAACAGAAAGAGGCGAGTGGCACCCTTGGAGCACGTAGTGCGTCCTGAAGGGCACGTCGCGCAAAGAAAATGGGAAGAGGCGAGTGACACCCTTGGAGCACGTAGTGCGTCCTGAAGGGCACATCGCGATTTTGACTAGTAAATAAATAAACCTAGTGCCTAGAAAACTATGCCTCCTTAGGACCTGGTCGGACTTAAAATGAATGATGTGATAAGTAAAGTTTAATAACTAATTTTTCCCTTAAGAATTGTCGCCAAGCCTAGTGAATTGAAAACCTAGGTCTGGGTATAACCTTTGAACAAAAAAAAACTAATTAGACATATAACCGGATTAAAATGGAAATTTTAATTCCCTAAAGTTCTTTTATAAAATTTCAATTCACTAAGGTTCCTTTACAAAATTTCAATTGACTAAGGTCCTTTTTATAAAATTTTATTTCACTAAAGGTTCTTTTTATAACTAATGAGAAAATTCAAGCATTAATAATTAAAGAGGAAGTTTTAATAAAGGTTTAATTAATAAAAGGGGTATTTGGTTGTCCTTGTCTAAACCTGCTAATTCTGAATTTAGTTATAAAAAAGAGAAACTTAAGGAAAAGAGAAACTTAAGGGAAAAGGGGAAACTTAACGAAAAGGGGAAACTTAAAAGAAAAAGGGGAATGTCTAACTTAGTAAGGAATATAGCCTTGGAATCTTCTATTTATGAACTCAACTAGTATTTAAATAAGGCATAAGTCATTTAAGAATTGTAAGGGAATATTGGGACACCGAGGAGAGTTTTTAGGAACGCTTTTAGGTGGGTGAGGGAAATAGAAAAATTTAATTAATTAATAAATTGATTTTCTGGTGCAACTAGGGGATTGGGTGACATGTGTACGGGGGAGTTTTTTTTAAATTAATTAAATGAAAAAGGAATCTAATGAGGGTTTTTGGAAACTAATGACTAAGAAATTATATTAAAAAGGATGGTGGAGGAGGAGTATGGATCACAACTGGCTTGCGTAACCTTACACTGCTGAAATTTTATCTTGACTGAACTTTCTCTTATGGGAGTTGGGATACCCAGCTCAGGTAATGAGTGGTAGCTCGAACTTGTGAGGCTAGTTGGGTGCTATCATTCTCTGGTATTGTGTGTGTGGCCCCTTTGTGGCTTGGGGGGCTCAGGGGGAAGAAGAGTACCCCTAGCATTGGTTGGTAGGTACCGGTGAGGTCTCATCGGTTGGAAAGCAAGATCTGGATGGAGCGAACACGCTGGGAGGACATCCTCGCCTCATTGTTGTCGGTGAAGGTACGCCCGTTAAAGTTGTTACTTGTAATAAAATTTAATATGCACTTGTTTATTTTACGGTATTCGGAAGACGATTTCATTTCCATGAGCTTTCCTTGCACATGTATCTCCTGCCTACATTTTATTTATTCCTTGATTGCATTTTTTATTTATTTATTATTCTCCACAGAGAAGGTCTGCATGCAGATTGTGTTTTTATCTCTTGATTCCTTTATCCTATAAGTTATTAGTCTCTTCCTGAGCAGTCGGCCAGGAGCCAAATCAACTGTCTTTCACTCTAGTGTTAAAGATTTAGATTCAAATGCCCTGCTTTCCTGTGCATGGATAATAAGTGAAGGATAATTTCTCTGCCCAACAATTTCCTTACTGTGTACCACAAAAAATTCCTCTTCATTATTACGTGATTATTGTGTTTTTATCTCCGCATTTTTTGTGGAATAATCTTTGCGTCCTTGTGGTTGTGTAAGCTGGCCAAGGTGGGATTCTCCTTTAGCCCCTACGATAGTAAGCATTCTCTGCATTGAAAAAATCACCAACATTTCCTATATTCATTATCTTTTAATTCTTACGAGTTGCATATTCCATTTTGTAGCGCAAACCACCATAGTTATTTTGATAATATTTTGAATTATGCCTATTGAGGATGTCGTCCACGAGTCTAAGTTTTGGTTCATTTATCTTTGAGATTAAGTGCAGTCTGGTGTGTTGAGTAGTTCTTATTAAAATCTTCTGGATTCGTAAGTTCTTATTTATTGAACATTTATGAAATTATAGAAACGAAAAAGAAAGACTCCTACTTCTGCTTTATAAAAATATATGTAGATACATTTGATCAAAGGCACATTTAGACGTGTATCTTGGTGCGTAGAACTATATCAATGCTCTCTATCTGCAATTGATTAATTATCATTATAAATTTCGATGTTCAGAGGGTCATTTGCATACCTAACTATTTGTTCGATGTTTATTCGTTCATTGCTTACCTAACTGTTGGTCAAGAAGACCAGGTAATCTCATAATATAGATTGAATAATGCAACGTTTGGAGCTATAAAACTAAGTCGTAATAGGGTGTAGTTGCAACACTAAAATTCCTATAATTTCTCTCTGCGATTTTTCTTTTTAATAGACAACAAATTACTTGGTGATTTGCCCAACAAAGGTAGCGCCTTGGGCAATTTTCTTAGCGTATTACACAACATTTTACACCATGATTTTCTGGGTGATTTGCCCAGTTTGACACAACGATTTCACCCAACCTTGGCACAGTACCCACCCAATGATTTTTGGGCTTGAATCTCTGCATTGAATGATAAATCTCTACGTTTTTCGAATGATAAATATTTGCGTTTTTCGAATGATAAATATCTGTGTTTGTGAATGATAAATCTCTGCAGTTGAATGATAAATCCCTGCGTATTTTAATGTTAAATCCCTGCTTTTTTGGAATGCTTAATCTCTGCATTTTTTTTACACTTTTGTGCTCATCATTTGCTATCCTTTTCCATGCTTTATTTTAGGATGACTATCTTCCACGTATTGAATGGATTACCAGAATATTATTTAATGTTCCTTTCAGGATCAACAAAAGATCCTTCATGACTACTTTCATGTTAAGCTTGAGTTTAGGGTTCTGTGACTGATTATGCTATTTAGGAAACAATGGTGCAGCTACAGATACTCTTATTTATAGATTTTTATTTATTTCCTTCAATGAATTCATATACCTTAGGTAGCATCTAGTTTTGATTTTTGTTAATACACAGACATGTTTTTATATTTTGGTATTTAACAATCTAGGAATGGAATTTGTCTAAACATGACTTAAAGGATGAAGCCTTACTCTCTTTGACCTTTCTCTATCGCTTGCATGAATTCGTATACCTTAGGTAGTATCTAGTTTTGATTTTGTTAATATATAGACATGTTTTTATATTTTGGTTATTAGAATGAACAACTCTGTCAATAATATGAATGTGATTTTTGTTAATATACATACATGTTTTTATATGTTGGTTGTTAGAATGAACAACTCTGGCAATAATATGAATATGAATGTGACGAAATATTCTAGAGTTTTTAAACACATATTTAAGTCCATAGAGACACATAATCATTGTAATGATGTAGATTATGATTGTTATGAGAAAACTTTTCTAAATTTTTGCATGTTTTTATTTAGAGACAATTAAGAGTCATTTTTCCTTGATATTTTCATTTCATATATAAAATATCAATATAATCTTTCTTTATCATTTTGAAAAATTTATATTTTTACTCAAAACTATATCAACTCCCACACGTATAAACACAAATGGAAACATTACAAATACTAGTTTTCGTTATATTTTTAATTTCAAAGCCAAATTCATTTATATTTATATTTATATTTTATAGAGATACAAATTGAATAGTAAGATTTATTTTTAGAGGATGATAATGGTAGTTATCGTTATCTACGACCACTTTTGTCTATCGGTCCTGAAGAAAATTTAGTAAAGATTTAATTGATTTGTTTTCATATTTTACTTTTATGCTTTAATGATTGGAAAGAATCTTTCCTATATCTATTTATCTTTCATAAGTTATGAATATTTTAAAATTGAAACCTAATGTATCCATAGATAGGACATTTTAAGAGAAATCATTTATTTCATGTTTTGTTTTGTTGGGATGTAGAGAATAAAAAAATGTAATTTGCAGTGAAGCACAAATGACTTTTAATTTGAATTATTGGTGCTAAATATCTGGAAGAAGTCCCCACAACTTCTAGGATTCCACTGTCATTCATTTAATATTTCAGTCGACAAATGATCAACACAACTTAATAGTGTCTTCACCTTAAAGTTTATCGATTATTAATTTGATTTGGTAAAAAAAAAAAATATGCTTTTGCTTTGTGTCACATGTAGTCGTAACGATCGGGGCCATTACATATGGTATCAAAGAGGGTTCGACCTGGGACCTGGGATCACTACGGATCTTGTTGATTAGATGTTTGATTATAGGGTTGCTAATTAATTTGATTTGTATTCGTGTAGGTAATAATGGTTAGAGGACGCTGCAGAGGCAAACGAATGAGTTCTAGGGTAGGAGGTGTGATGCCCCTAGTAGCATCCACGCCTGAGGGGTTTAACCCCTAAGGAGACGAACAAGTTTTCGAGCAGGAACAGGTAGCTTTGGTTGATGTGGTTAGGATGTCCGAGGCACAAATCAATAGTATGGATAGAGATGAGGCCAGGGCACCAACACCTCCTAAGGATCCACCGCGTGCTCCGGTCGATACTGGTAGCATTCACTGAGAACTCGAGAAGGTCAATTTTCTTGAATTCTTTGGTGCCCTGTACGATGCCCAAGTAAAAGGCTCGTTTTATGGATATTATTTGGTATGCTCCGCACCTGAATACCGAGAAACTTAAGGTCAACAATTTTGTGTTTGGCCTTAATGTCAAAATTTATGCAAAGGTTAGGATTATGATGCCTCAAACCTTGCATGATGTTTTTCAGAAGGCCCTCATAGCAGAGGAGGAGGTTATTAATGGGGGTCAGAGTAGGAATCCAGTGGGGCCAATGAGGCAGGTGTCATCTGGTGCACAGCAACATCATACACTAGCTAGACATTCACCAGGATATCGTGACTTCTAGAGAGGATCCACTTTCACTACACCTCATCGACTAATGCCTTAGTAGAAAACTCCTTACTGAGGACCACAACATGAACAACAATGTCAACCACAACAAAATCAGTTTAGGCATGTTCAACAGACCAGACCAGGGTTCCAGGCCAATGGGTCATTAGCTTCTACTTCGGGTACTAGGAGTACTAGACCGAAGAAAGGGTGTTGGACATGTGGGGAGCCACATTACCAGTGTGACTTCCCAGTGGAGAGGACCAAAGCATCTGGATCAGCCAGACCCACTATTGTGGGATATTTGGTAAAGGCCCATCAGATTCATGCAGCAGTGAATAACCCCCAGGTAGAGCACCAATCTACTGTGCTCGAGACGTCAGGTACTGTCGCTCACCAGACTCTTAGTATTTTGATAGATCCAGGTGCTACAAAGAGTTTCGTTTCTGGGGAAGTGCTAAAAAGAATTACGGTAAAGGTTATCGAACACAATGAGTTTAGATTTGTAGAAATGGCTTCGGGAGCTAAACAAAAGGTTGGTGGGAAGGTTACAGGTTGTAGCCTTAACCTGGGAGATTTTGTCACTAGGGCCAACCTGTACATCACAACCTTAGGGTCTTATGACATCATGATTGGTATGGACTGGTTGGATTCCCATGATGCAATACTCAACTTTAAGATGAAACAGTTGATCTTGGTCGATGACGAGGGATAGAGACACATGATTTTAGCTCAGAACCATGGAGTCTCCTTGAGGTTCATCTCTTCCTTGCAGCTATGGAAGAGCATGCACAAGGGATGTAATATTTATGTGATCCTTGCATTAAACGAGAAGGGAGTAGCAAAAGCTCTAGAACACCTTCCGCTGGAGAGAGAGTTTAGAGACGTCTTCCCTGAGGAGTTACCTGGGATTCCACCGAAGAGGGAGTTGGAATTCACCATCGACCTAAAACCGAGAACTTAACCGATAACAAGAACACCTTATTGGATGTTGACCTCGGAGTTACAGGATTGAAAATGCAACTGAAGGAGTTGCTAGACCTAGGACTCATACATCCAAGTGTGTCACTGTGGGGTGCGCCTGTTATTTTCATACGAAATAAGGATGGGTCGTGGAGAATCTGCATTGACTACCGTTAATTGAACAAGGCAACATTCAAGAATCAATATCTGTTGCCAAGGATTGATGATCTATTTGATCAGATGAAAGGCACGATGGTGTTTTCAAAGGTTGACTTGAGATCAGGGTATCGACAGTTATGGATCAAGGAGGATGAAATCCCTAATACCACCTTTAAGACAAGGTTTGGACATTACGAGTTTACTATTTTACCATTTGGACTAACGAATGTCATAGGGGTATTTAAGAGTTTGATGATCGGGGTGTTTTGCGAATACTTGGATAGGTTATTCCAAGTATTTATTGACGATGGAGGAGCATGACAAGCACTTGCGCTTAGTGCTACAGTGTCTATGAGAGAATAAATTGTTTGGGAAGCTGTCGAAATGCTCGTTTTATCAATCGAAGATTCACTACTTAGGGCATGTCATCTCCGGTGAAGGTATCACTGTGGATCCAGCGAAGGTTGAGGATATTATGGAATAGTCTGCACCGACGAATGTCCCAGAAGTGCGTAGCTTCATGGGTTTAGTGGGATACTATTGACGGTTCTTCAAGGGTTTTTCGAAGATAGCAAATCCGATTACGAAACTGAAGAAGAAGAACAAGAAGTTTGTTTGGACCAAGAAATGTGTGGAGGCATTTCGGAGGCTCAAGGAGATGTTGACGACAACACTGATACTAAAGGTCCATGATATGGACACGGACTTCTTGGTATGCACTGACGCATCAAAGGAATTATTAGGAGGAGTCTTGATGCAAGATGGTCGAGTGATCTCTTACATCTTGAGAAATTTGAGAAGGCATGAGGAGAACTATGCGATGCACAGTTTGGATTTTCTAGCCATTGTTTATGCCTTGAAAGTTTGGAGACATTACTTGACTGGATGAAAATTTGAACTAAAAACATACCACTGTGGAATACAACACATATTTACACAAAGAAAATTGAACGCGTGACAACGACGTTGGTCAGAATTGCTTAACGAGTACGATTTCGAGATTACTTACATAAAGGGAACAATGAACAGAGTGGTTGATGTGCTGAGTCGCATACCACACATATTTTTGGTGATGCCTCTTCAGACGAATCTACGTGAAAAGATTCTAAATTTACAATGCAATGATGACTAGTACAAGGAGGTCAAGGATTTTATCTGACAAAACATAATGATGGTACCAAAATTTGATAGATTTACTGCGGAAAATGACAGATTATTAATATTTAAAATTCAAATTTACATACCACCCAATGATGAGTTGAGGAGTTTGATCCTAAACGAGGCTCGTAGAGAAGTGTACATGGCTCATCCTGGAGTCACGAATATGAGGGCAGACCTTAAACCCTTATTCTTCTGGAACAATAGATCAGGTAAAGGTCCAGTGGGACAAATATAGTCTGCACTCGGCGACCTGGGAGGATGCATATGATATGCGTCAGCAGTTTCCATTTTTGTTTTATAGTTAGACCTATGATATTATGATGCACTTTATTTCGTCACTTACATACTGTGAAACTTCAGGACGAAGTTTTAAAAAAGAGGGGGTGTATGTAACATCCATATCTTGTGCGAACTGAGCGAACTTATTCTTTGAGGACACTTTCATGCAAGTGATTCAGGTTATTATATTATTGGTTGTTTTGATTGTGATTTTGAGATATTGTGGATTTGATGATATGTTATTTTGTTGTATTTACATAGACAAGTGTTACTGACTGGGTTCTCCTAAGTGTGCAAGACTTTGGACATTGAGGATGCAGAGGCATCAATGAAACCCCTTGGACTTCGGATCGAGTCAGGGAGTGGATTGTTAGGGTTTGAATGTTGTTGATGTGACATATGTACATATGATTAGATGTTATGATGATTGATTATTATTTCTAACATGATTCGTTGATGGATGCAGGCTGACGATAGATTTCCGACCAAACTCACATTTGGAGTAGAGGCATCATGCTTGACAACCAAAGACATTGAGGGAGAGGTGTGGAAACAACCCTACCACAGCCTACTAGCACTCCCATCATGGCTCGAACTGTAGTTTAACAATTACCTAGTTCAAGAATACCCAAAATGTTGTAAGGGAAGACTGTGACAGTCTCTCACGATGATTCTAAGGGGCGCACAATAACACAAGGTCCTTATTCCTTAGAGGCCCTTAGTCTCCCACAAGATCACCTGGCAGAGTATTTACTCTAGGGGTGTGACGTCTACCAAATTCAGTCAATAGGAAAGTGGCACCCTTGGAGCATGTAGTGTGTCTTGAAGGGCATGTCGCATAAAGAAAATGGAAAGAGGCAAGTGGCATCCTTGGAGCACGTAGTGCATCTTGAAGGGCATGTTGCGCAAAGAAAGCGGAAAGAGGCGAGTGGCACACTTGGAGCACGTAGTGCGTCCTGAAGGGCACGTTGCAATTTTGACTAGTAAATAAACCTAGTGACTAGAAACCTATGCCTCCTTAGGACCTGGTTGGCCTTAAAATGAATTACGTGATAAGTAAATTTTAATAACTAATTTTTCCCTTAAGAACTGTCGCCAAGCCTAGTGAATTGAAAACCTAGGTCTGAGTAGAACCTTAGAACAAAAAAAAAACTAATTATACATATAATCGAATTAAAATGGAAATTTTAATTCCCTAAGGTTATTTTATAAAATTTCAATTCACTAAGGTTCCTTTACAAAATTTCAATTCACTAAGGTCCTTTTTATAAAATTTCATTTCACTAAAGGTTCTTTTTATAATTAATTAGAAAATTCAAGCATTAATAATTAAAGAGGAAGTTTTAATAAAGGTTTAATTAATAAAAGGGGTATTTGGTTGTCCTTGTCTAAACCTACTAATTTTGAATTTAGTTATAAAAAAGAGAAACTTAACGAAAAGGGGAAACTTAAAAGAAAAAGAGGAATGCCTAACTTAGTAAGGAATCTAGCCTTGGAACCTTCTATTTATGAACTCAACTAGGATTTAAGTAAGGCATAAGTAATTTAAGAATTTTAAGGGAATATTGGGACACCGAAGAGTGTTTTTAGGAATGCTTTTAGGTGGGTGAGGGAAATAGACAAATTTAATTAATTAATAAATTGATTTTTTGGTGCAACTAGGGGATCGAGCGACATGTGTACGTGGGAGGTTTTTCGAAATTAATTAAATGAAAAAGGAATCTAATGAGGGTTTTGTGAAACTAATGACTAAGAAATTCTATAAAAAGGATGGCAGAGGAGGAGTATGGATCACATATGGCTTGTGTAACGTTATGCTGCTGAAATTTTATCTTGACCAAACTTTCTCTTGTGGGAGTTGGGATACCCAGTTCGGGTAACAAGTGGTAGCTCAACCTTGCGAGGCGAGATGGGTGTTAGCATTCTATGGTATTGTGTGCATGGCTCCTTTGCGGCTCGAGGGGTTGTTGTTTAACTCTCTCATATATACTATCTGAGTTTGTATTCACCCAGGGTTCATGTTTGTTCAGGTTTCCAACAAAGCCTCTAAAACTATTGGCCCTCCTGGTAAACCAGAAGGAAACACATCGCACATAGTGCATTTCGTAGTCTCACCTGAGATAGACTAAATGGGTGGCTACAAGACTCATGTGTTTACATCCTAGGATTGAGTGCGATATATGAGGACTGTATATTAAACCACTAGTATAACTTGTAACCACAACGTACTGTCATTTACGATTATGCAGGAAATGTAATACTCATTCATTCGGTATAGCAATATTTACTCAAAAAAAATAGATACATACATGCATTCAATAACTTAACAAAGATTTTACCATGGTTCACCTCCTCCTGGGATACGTCCACAAATATTTGTCTCTTGGCTCTTTTATTATCATCGTTCTGTCATTCCAGCGCCAGGCGCTTTACAGTTCCCTTCAGCAGGGTCGAGATATATTATGAGGCAAACTATATCTCACCAGGCCCCTCAGCTTGTGATCTAACCCTCAAGATCTACCCTCTTCCCTCCTTTCTATCTCAAAAACTTAAAAAAATAGGTCATACAGCAAAATATTACATATCGACTCGTAAATACCCTTCTCTCTATAATAACGACTAGTCTTCACAATAATCCTGAGCTCCCTGCTGATACCTAAGTATATATATTTATACATTTCTGGATCTTCATCCATTAAAATACATTACAAAAACCCTAACCCTAACGTCGTTAGGGCTTCCATGAATGCATGTGTGTTTTTCTTCCTTCCAGATGTCGCTTTCCTTGTGCCTTTCCCAAAATCACCTTGTTTTCCACTTCGGTCTGCATCCAACAGGCCCCCAACACTGACATGTGGCTCATCCCAAGACACCTAAAAAAAATTCTTCGATCTCCTTGCTGATCGTCTTCTATTTTTCCTTGAGCTCTACTGCGTGTGTTTATTCTTGCAAAGTCTTCTCCTTGAGTGTGTCCATTATCTACACTGCAATTTCGTCGTTGATCCATTCCACGCACTCTACCCGGGTCTGTGATATCTGTGTCTTGGATTCCTCTGTCTGTGCCAGGACTTCTTCTACCTACTCTTGAAATGGTTCCATTTGAGCCTGACGCTCCTTCTGAGTTTGTGCAATGGTGAGTTCTGCCTACAATTTCTTCATGTCCTGCGCCCCTTTGATGTTCTCTGTGATGGACATTGTCTTATGCCTCCGCTTTAGGTCCTGGATAGCTCCGCTTGTCCTTTCTTCTTCCTTGTCCCACTTATGGACTTTCTGATCCTCTTCTAACTTTGTCCAAAGTTGTTTTGCTTTGTCGAACAAGTTGGTTGATGTGATGACCTATTGCTCTATTTCCTACAACTACAATGTTTCCTCATGCTTCCTTTTCTCCACTACTGGTGGAGTGGTTGGTGTGAGCTACTCTCAGAGATTCTCGATCTCCTTCTGATATTGATCAATTTTCTGCGCAATCTGATCAATCTTTTCTGTTGTTGTGATTTCATCCCTCTGCGTGGCCTTTGGAATCTTCTCGTAAGTTCCTACCACTTTCTTCTCCAATCCCTTCATGTGATCCCTTTCTTCTTGGGTCTCAAACTTATCCTTCTCACGTATTATTTCCAACGCATCTCACTTCTCTATTGCCTGATGTAACTCGGATAATTATTTTCACGCCTGAGATTGTACCTCTTGGGTAACGCTCACCTGTAATTTGTGTAGAGCCTTGGATGGTATCCATGACAACACCAATTATATTTGTCGTAAGTAATTTAGGGGTCTCTTCCCCACGATCTCATCCATGCGCAGCATACTGGGTGTGATGTGGAATGTTGCGCTCGACTGCGATATTGTATGAACTGTATCCCGCTCTCCTTCTTCCAGTCTTTCTTCTGTCTGTGATGCTGATGGTCCTATTCCCATGTTGCTGCCTGTTTTCTTCTCTTCCCTGATATGCTTGAGGAACTATCACATGTCTTCCATCTCCTCCTGAATCCTATCCCTGTGGTATGCAACATTGTCAAAATCCTCAGCTATAAAATCCTGAACCATTCGGGCTACCATCTCGACATCATCCTCCATGATTGTGTATTCTGGAGGTGTTCTTTGTGCCTTCATTTTCTTGCACGCGCCTCCTGTTTGTGTCACTGGTCTCTTATTAAGGCCTGGTTCTTGGGGATTGGGACTTGGTGTGGTCCCTTGCGTAACCTTGGTCTATTTCAGAAGTTCTTTGGTTGGCGATGTATTATCCTTCTTCCCCTTCTGGGTCCCCATCTTCGTTGTGCCTTTGTGTGTTTTCTTTGTCTTTGTTTGGCCCATCATCTGTTTCTTGGGCACTGGGACTTTATGAGGCTGTGTTTCTCCCCGCGCTGCCTCTTCTTCTGTTGTCCTTTCCGACAAGTATTGTGTGAGGAATGGAATCTTCCACTCGTCTTCCCAATCTTTGATCACCATGTGTTATAACCCTAATTTGCACCAGACATACTTACCTGGCATCATGCCATCTCAGATTCCTTCTTTGCCAAAACACTACTGAACAACTCTTCTTAAAAACCCCCTTTATAAAGGCCCACGTGCCCTGTTGCATTACTACATGTGTGTACACGCTAGCTTCCCCAATATATCCTGCGTGTACCTACAAAATCATGGAAAAAGGAAAGTTGCTGACAGAACACACAACTTTGGGCAAGTTAACTAAACCTTTCAGCCATGCATGGCCGGTCTTTTGACCAAATACCTAGCTCCTTCTAGCCTATAAAAGAAGGGGTAAGGGTCCCATTTGAAAGGAGGAAAATCATAGTAAAGAGACTATACCCTATTGAGCATTCCCCTTGTCCCAACCTTTAGCCATCCTTGTGCAAAGAGAAGTATAGAGAAAAGCAGTTGGAGGACAGTTGAAGAGGAGCCTAGGACCAGTTTCGAGGAGCAGTGTCGATCACATATTGTAATTTTACTCTTGTGAAGGCTAATACAAAAAGGAATACGTTTTTCGTCCTGCCATATCATGTGTTCAAGTTGAATGTTTATTTTATGATATTGTCACAACTAACCCAACAATTAGTATATGAAATGCACGTTCGCAACTTTTTGTTTGTTCATGTGTGAATGCAGGTCAGCTTTGGGAGGAGGCTTGCAATCAAAGAGCGAGTGAAAGAAAAGGGATCGACATCAAATGAAGGACTTAAGGTAGAGTTACCGAATCTCATTTACACCTTTGTATTGCATGAATGTGGGGTTTTGTGTCAGGAGAATAGGAAA
The DNA here is from genome assembly GCA_009831015.1 of Picea engelmannii. Classification (NCBI taxonomy): domain Eukaryota; kingdom Viridiplantae; phylum Streptophyta; class Pinopsida; order Pinales; family Pinaceae; genus Picea; species Picea engelmannii. The sequence continues at coordinate 459,187 of ML777461.1, read as the reverse complement.
GAGTAGAAGCCTTTGAAATGGTCATTTTCTGCATGCATGATTAGAGACCTTAAATGATAAGTCTGTAGGAAGGATTCCCACCCACAACAGAATTGGCGAACATACTAGGGATCTCTAGGGTTTTTTGGGAGCCTTTTTGGGTATTTTTAAAAAATTGATTTCATTACTTATTTTTAGAGTTTCTGCAAAAGTCTAAGCTAACAGGGGTTCTGGTCTTCCATACCAGTTCTTCCTGCTTACTTTGCTTGGCTACATTTTCTTTTACGGGAAGTCACAAAGGTACACATGGCCTGTATAAGGCCTACATGTGTGTACCCGCACCCTACCTTCACACAGCCCGCGTGTGCACGCTAGCTGATGAAGTGTCAATCGCGTGTATGATTTCAGAAAATTTCTTTTAGAGAGGCAGTCATCCTCTCCCCTGTCAGAAGTGATCCTTCTCAGGGGTTTTCTGGAACTCATTATGGGATATGTGTTTGCATTTTTATAGCTTAGGTTCCACCTCAGATTGGTTTTGTTCTATGAATTTTTCCTTGAATTGTTTTCTTTTTTCTGACAAAGTCAGTTTCTGAGTCTTCAAGAGATTCTAGTTCTCAATACTAGTAGTCTCTGTCAGTGCTTGATTGCTTTTCTTTTCATTTTTGAAGAGTTTCAGAAGTACACGTAGCATGCCTAAGGTCTGCACGCGTGTACACGTGCCTTGAATTTACACAGCTCGCGTGCACACGCTGGCTATTGAACTGTCAGAAGCATTCCTGTGGAGATTTTTTTTTGTTTAAGGAGAGGCAGTCATCCTTTTCTTTGACAAAAGTTTATACCTCTCAGGTTTTTTGGTATCTGTCATAGTGGTCAGTAACTTAGGTTTGATCACAACAATAGCTTTCTTTTTCATTAAGTTTTCCTCAAAATTTTCCTTTTATAGGGTTTTTAGACAAGTCTGAGAGTCCATTTTAATCTGCTTGTGTGTTATTTTTAAAGTGACTCTTTGTGATCTTCGCTTAGGCCAGAAGTTTTCTTGGTCTTTACTTGTTGATATTTTTCCTTTTTTCTTTGTGAGAATTCAAATAAAAAAAAAACTTTTATTTTCTTTGTTTGGTTAAGTAGTTATTGGTTTGCATTAATAACCAGAAATTTTTTTTCTTTCATAAGTTCTTGGTTGTTTACTTAGGACAATAAGTAGCTCGTACTCGAGAAAAATCTTGTTTTGAGCTTTCTGTTCAAAGATCTTAGAAAAAAATTTAGTTTGAAAAGTTGATTAAGAATTGTGTCAAGAAGAAGTTATCTTGTTTCCAACTTTCTGTTTATTTTTCTTTCGTCTCTAAAACATCATTAGTTTAACTTTCATAACCTTTGACTTAAGACAAGCCATAAAAAATTAACGATTAATTAAAATCAACTAGACTTTATGTTTGAAGGGTCCATCAATTAGTCTAGGCTAGAGCCTTGATTTAGGTTGGAGAGGAAACTCCTCAATGCTGCAAAACATACATAAGAGTCTATGCTAGGGAGTGTTAAAATTCCAGTATCGTGAAAGTTATCTGAGACACCCCTCTAACACAGGGGATAAACATGAGGTCGCGTGCGGAAAGGTAGCGGAGATAACCCCTCCAAAGCTGGACCAATCGTAGTGGAGAACACATATAGAGGACTTGTCTTGGGATTCCGTCGATTGCATTTTCCATGGAGCTTCGTGGGTCTCGAATCCGTTCAAGGTCCTCAGTTGTCTTCTGGACCACTTGCTTTTGATACCCTTGACAGGTTTCAGGCTTGATACCCTACTCATTGTGTTCTACCTGACTATCGAATATACTCGCCTGGTGACTGTTCACGTGCTGACAACCTAGTTTCCTATCTTTTTTAGAGACATACATAGGTGACTGCGAGGGTATACCGTCGTACCTAGGATAGACATCAGGCCACGCTTTGCAGAGTATACCCGGAGGGTGCTTCCGTGTTCGAGTTTCACTTGCACCGATAAGTTTCTCTAGTGTTGGTTGTTGTAACTGTTCTTCCAACTAGTTTAGTGTTTGCTTGTTTTATCTTGTAGGGTCTTTTTTCTAGTGTATGTTGTTTTTGAACAAAAAGAAATCCCTAGTGTGTCTTTGATCTTCTCACACAGTGGAGTATCACGAGCTCCGTCGGTCATGAAGGCTTCTTGGCCTACCGCCGGTTACACTGGAGCCACCCCCGCCACCGCTAAGGCAAAAGCTCAACCAACAAGGGTCTTTTGAAGCGACCGGGTCACATGAAACTGTGCCCGACCAACATCCAAAGGAACCAACTATTTCAGACCTTGGAGCAGAAGCTCTCAGTCCACCTGAAACTCCAACCACTGATCTTTCGGTGCCCATCATTGTACATATTTATCCTTACGGGTGCCAGACAGTGTCACACACAGCAATGGAAACAAATTCTGCCACTTCTTCTGGGAATTCTTCTATTCCCACTATGGCTGTCACCACAGGGGGTGTTCCAATTCCTAACCCACCGTCGTCGATACGAGCCACCATGGTCTCGACTGCCTCTACCTCGAGCAGTGGTACGATCCCGTCTTTGGCGACGACCACTGCTCCTTTCACAAAGAGTGCGACAGGCCCTCCGTTCTCATACAAGATGCCTAGCTCAGGTACAAGCCCTATACTATACTACTCCATTGTACAGACTTTAGGTCTGGGGGCAGGGAGCTATAACACTCCTCTACAAGGACCCATGGGGGGAAATTCATCTCCCTTTAACGCTTTCCCTTATGGGGGAGTTCATATACCTTCTTTGTCCCCTTCGCTCGACGGTACCCACCAACAATCCGCTGGGCCAAACACACACCATAGTTCACTTGGAGTAGGGAGTCAAGGACTACCTTCTCTTAATATGTCAGTAGGGTCGACGCCATTTTCTTTGTTCGGTGCATTTGGTAACAACGCTTCTCATCAGTTGCTTTCTCGACTGAGGGAAACCCCAGTTATGGCCAACCTAATCCTATGCAGGGTACTATTCCTAGACAGGGGGCAAACCCAGGAACTTCTTCTGCATCAGGACCTTGGAATTCTTGGCAAGTATCAATTCCCTCGTCAGGAATGTCGATCTGGGGCAATTATTTTCACAACCAATGGAACCCCGGGCAAGGTGCAATACCTATGCCCATGGGATCGACATGGGGAAACCCTTCCCAAAGTCCTTCGAATGTAATGCATGCCCAACCATCTACGTCCTATTTCGGGAATCAACCAATAATGTCTCCTCAAACGCAAAATCTGTATGCTGGTCATGGCTATGGTTTTTAGCAGAACCCCAGCTAGCAACACAACTTTTCTTGGCAACCTGGTTCCAGTCAAACTCCAGGCCCCTTTTTTCATGGTTATCATCAACAACAACCAAAACTACCTTTCTTGGCAACATTACATTTGCCAGACTTGACAAGGTTGTCGAATGACCCCATCTGTCATGATCCATGTTGGCCCCCTATGCCGACGAAATTGCCTTCGAACATACCAAACTTCGAAGCCAAGCCTAATGAATATCCAGAGGATCATGTGACCACCTTCCATCTTTGGTGCTCGTCTAATTCGTTGAAAGACGACTCCATACAATTGCGATTGTTTCAACGCACTCTCATTGGGAGTGTTGCGAAATGGTACATTGAGCTCGACCGCTCGAGATATTGTTCCTTTGGAGAATTAGCAATGGCGTTCCTAAACCATTTCCAATTACCTGTGAGATACAACGCCGACACAGAATTGCCGACCAATTTTGAGCAGACAAAAGCGGACCATATCTTTGATCACATTCGAGAATGGAGATGCCGGAAGAGTTTGATTAAGGTATCAGTCCCACCAACATTCCTGCTTGAGTGGTTCCTTAAGTCTTTGGTCCCTCAGCTATCCAAAGACGTCACAATGTCAGGAGTGTTTTCTGAAGAAGATGCGATCATGAGAGCTCAACAACTTGAGCTAATTTATTCTCAGTCTGGTTTACTGTATGAGATGTTGTCGGATACACCACGATCCATACTTGATAAAACCAGATAGAGAGATGGACCACATGCCGATGGTATTGTAGGTTTAGCACAAACAAAGCCTGTTGAACAACTGACAAAAAAATTGCAACAATTGTCTATACAACACACAGTGGCCAGCCAAACTACTGTTTCGGCTACTCCCCCTACCCAAATGTCGGATGTACACAGTGTGCAATTGACAAATCCGAAGGCCACCCAGCAGCCTGATGGAAATAAAAAACAACGTAAGAAGGGTAAGGGGGATAAGAAACCCACTAATAATGTTGGCGGGGGAAACACCGAGAAATGGAAGGCGAAGTATCCATGTAACCTGTGCGCGAAAGACCACCCGACCCACCAGTGCCCTTGGCTTGCAGAGGCCCAAAAGTTTGTGTCACAACAGCAGCTTGTTGTATTAATGAATCCATTTCAACATGGGAAAAACCTAACCCAAGCCTATACAAGTGTGGAAGGGGGAAGTCAAGGACCTTCTCCGTCTTCAAACAATCCTACATCCGCGAATGTGTATATGATGAAAGGTGATGGTTTTATATCGACTAGAGCACATGACTACAGTAAGCCAAGCACCTCTGAGAAAGGTAAAGAAACTAAAATCCCATCTCTTCCTCTCCAGATCGAGAATACTTTGGGCGAAATGATGACACATATCCCAAAAGGTGCGTTCAAGAAATATTCTCACAACCCAAATGCAAGGGCCGCCCAAAACTATTCTGTGGTGGAGGATTTGTCTCAAACCCCTTGTGCGATGTCCGCTTTGGAGGTCCTCCAAAGCTACTCTTCCCAAAGGAAAGATTTGTTAGCCACTTTAGGATCTGCCGAGACTTGTAATACGGGTACAATCATGCTGGATACAACCGACTTAAAACCTCGTCTCCCTTACCACGTAGCATTTTAGATAGTAGTGGCTTACCCCACGAAAACTTTTACTCGAAACATTTTCCACATGGTGGTTGATGAGGATGCCTCGACATGCATCATGTTGTTGATGTGTTGGAAGGCCATTGGCCAACCCATTTTGTCTCCGTCACCTACTCTTCTTACCGCTTTCGACGATCGTTCATTCCAACCACATGAAATCATCCCCTCTTTCCCCGTACAGTTAGGAGGGAAGACCGTGTGCGTCGAGATAGAAGTAGTCAACGCATCCATTAACTACAATCTCTTGTTAGGTAGGAGTTGGACCTATTCCATGCAAGCAGTGGTCGCTACAGTTTTTCGGGTCTTGTTTTTTCCACATGAGGGTCAGATCGTGACCATTGATCAATTGTCCTTCTCCCGACCTGACCCTTCATTAGGGGCATCCGTGGTCCCGATGATTGATAATCCTCAACTGGGCATCATCAACGTAGGGGTTGGTTTGTGCCCACCTTTGATGGGTACCTTCGATTACCCACCTCCTCAAGGCAATGTCAACTTCATATTAGACCACTATAAGGTTGAGATTTTCCAAGTTTCATCGTTTCGCACGACTTACTTCAACGATCCATGGATTATTCCTTCCCCATCAGCCACGATGGAAGGGATAGGGCACCATGGTATGTCCATGCCCTTGTCCACAATAGAAGTAGCGTACTCTTTAGTCCAGAAAACTTCAACAAACACCGACCCAACTCCTTCACAAGATTTAGATCTGATTCCAGAGCCTATTTGGGCTCAAGGTTCCCTCACCGATACCAATTCGTTAGAATTAGTATTTCCCTCAGACAAAGAAATCATTGAAGCAATGACTATTTTGGACAAACCCTGGGACAATCTCCATCACAGATGATACTTCCTCCCAGAGTTAACTAGAATCGAAGCAGGGGAATTCACCTGGAATATGACTGGAGATAGGTCTTGTCCTATCAATCCCTTGGCTACACATGAGTTTTATGCCCAGGGTAATATGGAACCTATCGTTGAAACTATACCGATTAATATCTCCAGAACCCCTAGCGTCGTGGAGAATGTTTTCGTCGGAGCTGACTGTTCCCCCGAAGAGATTCAAATCTACACAGACTTATTTAAAGAATTTCGTGACGTTTTTTCCCTGGTTTTACAAGGAAATGCCAGGCATTGATCCAAAAATAGTAGAACATGAAATCACAACTTATCCTGATGCCAAGCCAGTTCGACAGAAGCTTCGTCCAGTTAATCCCAGGAAAGCAACAACTATTAAGGTTGAAGTAGAGAAACTGCTCAAAGCAGGTTTTATCTATCCTGTCCATTTGACCCAATGGGTGTCAAATCCTGTGCCGGTCAATAAGAAATAGGGCACGATTCACATATGTATGGATTTTTCATGATTTGAACAAAGCCCGTCCAAAAGATAATTTTCCCACACCATTCATTAACTAGATAGTCGATGAATGCACCGGTTGCGAGGCTTTTTCTTTCATGGATGGTTTTTCGGGATATAATCATATACATATCAAACCTGAAGACCAGCACAAAAAAACTTTCATCTGTCCATGGGGTACATTTGCCTATAGTAAGATTCCTTTTGGTCTCAAAAATGATGGAGCTACCTTCCAGCGGGCAATGTCTTTTACTTTCCATGATCTCAAGCATATAGTCGAAGCCTATTTAGATGATTTAGCATCATGATCTCACAAGAGAACGGATCATCCCACACACCTCTAACTTATCTTTGAGCTATGTTGCTACTTCCAGATTCGCTTGAATCCAAACAAATGCATCTTTTGCGTAACGTCGGTACAACTGCTCGGTTTCATAGTCTCAACAACAGGGATCGTGGTCGATCCTCTCAAGGTGGAGGAAATATTTCAGTTGCCTCCCCCGCGTACAATCCTTCAGCTTCAAAGTTTACAAGTAAAAGCAAATTTTTTGAGGCATTTCATAGCCAACTATTCCAAGATCACAAAGGGATTTATGCATTTGATAAATAAATATGTCCCTTTTCATTGGGACGAAGCCGCTCAACACTCTTTCAATGCATTGAAACATGCCCTCACGACTGCCCCTCTGCTTCGACCACCTAATTATAACAAAGATTTCTTATTGTACTTGGCTGCGGCAGAGTCGACTATGGGTATGGTCTTAGTTCAGGAGGATGAGTTCCTCTCAGAATATGTGATTTATTACCTGAGCCAAGGCCTGGTTGGACCGGAACTCAATTATTCCCATATTGAAAAACTGGCATTGGCAGTTGTTCATGCTATTCAACGGTTCCATCATTTTATTTTTTTTCGCAAGACCACCATCATTGTTGTTGTGAATCCATTTCAATACATATTAACATGACACATCATTGGCGGGAAGATCAATAGATGGATAGTTGTCCTCCAGGAATTTGACTTAGATTTTGTTTCGGTGAAATCCAAAAAGTCACTGGTCTTTGCGGAACTCATCTCGGAACTTCCGGCTGAATCCGGTGAGGTTATGCCTGAAGAGTCGCCTATTAGAGGAGACATGTTTTTGATCGCATCTTCAGATCCCTGGTATGGATATATACTTGTCTATCTCCAGAATTTGAAGTGCCCCGCCTCTGCTTCTCGCGATGAGCGTCGCCGTATATGCCATCAGGCTAAGAACTATCTCATACTCGACGACACTTTGTATCGCTGAGGTGTAGATTGCATCCTTCGCCGATCTCTCACTCATGAAGAAGTAGTTATCATGCTTAACTACTGCCATACTGGAGCATGTGGCGGTCATTTGTCTAGGTTGGCAACAACCCAAAATATTTTACGAGCCAGTTACTTCTGGCCAACGTTAATAAAAAATTGTATCGAATCGGTCAAGAAGTGCCACTCGTGTCAGATCTTCTCTCGGAAGATGAGGGCACATCCTGCTCCCATGTTTACTGTCATCACTTTTGGTCCCTTTACCAAGTGGGGGATTGATTACACTACATGAAACCCTCCTTCAACAAGGGGGCACCATTATATCATTATATCTATAGACTACTTCACGAAGTGGGTCAAAGCTATGCCAACGTTTAAAGATGATGGAGAGACTGCAACTCTCTTTTTTTTCAACTAGATAATCGAAAGGTTTGACGTCCCGAGAGATATTTTCACCGACCATGGCAGTCACTTTCAGAACCAAATGATGACCAAATTAACATCAAATATTGGGTTTGGGCAAGAACATTCATCACCCTACTACCCCCAAGCGAACGGTCAGGTGGAAGCTGTAAATAAATCTCTTAAGACCATCCTACAACGAATGATCAATTCGGCCAAGTCAAATTGGCATTTGATGTTATACTCGGCATTATGGGCTTATCGAACGTCTATTAAGACTGCAACTAATTTCTCACCTTTTCAACTTGTTTACGGGCTGGAAGTAGTCTTTCCTATAGAATGTTAGATCTTGTCCCTAAAGTTGGCAGTATAGTTACTGCCAGACACTTCTCCACTTGAAGAGAGGTTATTATACCTTTAGCAGCTCAATGAGCAGCGTCATGATACGGTCCTAGCCAATGAGGCTCACAAACAAAAATTCAAGTGCCAGTATGACCGGTACGTTCGTGCTCGGATTTTCTCTGAAGGAGACCTTGTTTTGGTCTATGACCAGGATAAGGACTCCCTGGGGGCAAGCAAATTCAAACCCATGTGATTCAGACCTTTCATCATAAAAGAGGTTCTAAAAAAGGGCACTTCTTGTCTAGTAGACTTTGAGGGAAATGCTTTGGCAGAGCCTAGAAATGGTCTCTACCTCAAGAAGTATTACTCATAGGTAGGTCACCTTGGGTAACTTTTTGTAACATATGTATAGTCTTTGTACTATTAATTTCTGGTTTCTTTTGGTTTTATGGACGTGTCATTTTTTATGTTATCTTTTGTCACTGTGGCAGATGTCAAGTGAATCAGAGGTGTTCGTTGGGTATGCAGACGGTTCTAGCCGGCACACTCAGAGCCTTACCTCCGCAGCTTGGGTAATATTTACACCTCAAGGCCAGTTATTATTTTCAGGAGGTATATAACGCAGTTATTGAGTTGCTTCATGATGCTCTGTCATTTGGTATCTTTCACCTCCAGGTCTATTTAGATGCTCAGTTGGTTGTGTCTCAGTTAAATAGAGTCTACCATGTTCATGATCCTACTTTACACCGACGATTCCTTAGGGTACGTCTTTTAGAACAAATCTTTGATTATATTACATATTTTCATGTTCCTAGGAGATTAAATCAAGTCACAGATACTCTAGCTAATCAAATCTTAGATTAGCATATCATACACATATAAGAAAGACATACACGTGCACATGTAAATACATTTTTAAAGGCAAATATAATCCATAAGACATAAAAATACATAAAAATCCATTTATAATATCAAAATCATCAGAGTACATAGGTGGGTGCAAGCTCCTCAAAAGTATGGCCAGTAACGAATCATGGGGCTTATTCCCTCAAAAAATATACAAGTAGTGCCCTCGGCACATGAAAAGTCCAGCCTAACTAAGGACAAGGCCTGTGGGCCCTGTTTTAATAATCAATGACGTTTTCCAAACGCCGAAAAATATGGACCCATGTCCGTAGAGCCCCCACTACATGAGGCTACATAGATGGTGGCAGATCCTCAATCTATGCCATGTGGACTGTGCAAGTGAGCGAGGTAAAAGTTTACTCTACTCGTCTTAGAACCCTCTCTGCCTCACCGACTAGAAGCTCTCCTGCTGTTGTTGGTCCCCCTGCGGCGGTGGGTGCGGCCCCTGGCCGAGGACATCGCCTGTTCCTTGCATAATCCGCTGGTTGCACTAGCCCCACATCTGCACATAATAGACACATATCTGTCAAAATATTTGGTATAAAAAAAATGATATATATAAAAAACAACATAAAAATTACATATGTTTAACAAAAAAAAAAAACGATGCAAACTTACCCATCTCTCCTCGCACCTCGTCGGGAGGTACCGGTATCTCAGGGTCTCTTGAGAAGTCAATCACATCATAAGGGTAAACCTCTATGACTAGGATCTATCACAACAACCAAGCAAAACAGTGGTCATCAAAGGACTCATTGGTCCTTCCTCTCCCCTGTCGTGGAAACAACACTACCCATCTACATACCACGAGAAGAGAGGTCTGATGCCCTCGTACCACCTCTCAAGGGATGAAACTGGGCACTTTTAAAATAAGAAAGAGAAAAGAATCGTTCCAAGCCCGAAGTTTCTCTAAGTCCACAACCAACAGCCTGTTAGCTGCCTCTTCATACAATCCAATAATGTGGTGCTCCATTCAAAAATCTGTGCATTTAAGAACTGAACTGCACAGTTCATATTTTAACAGGACTCCTGATGCAAAGTTGTAGACCCAGTAATCCGCCCGATGAGCAACACGATCACCTGCAGTGCTAAGTCTGAGATCTTGCTCATCGGCACTTGCGAGCTCGTTCGGTTTGTACCCACCTCACAATGGAGTCTAATCAACTCCGATATATTGTGAGGCCCAGAGGGAAACATATGAAAGTTGACTGGTTCCCCTCTCTTGGAGAGTCTAGTTAGAAAGTATATGTCCTCTGTCGTTGGAACCAACGACTTCCCCTCTAGCATAAATGCCTCTACGTTGAGATGCTAATAGTCAACCAAGGCATTCAGTAGCCTAGGTTGTGCTCGCATGAAAGGACACAAAAAAAAATTCAACAATCAACATTGCATTAACGCAGCAACAACATTAGGGTCTTCCCCAACCAGAGCACTAATATCCTCATGCTCTCTTTCTCTCTAGTGCACATACATCCTGCACATGGGAAAATTTTAGGAGGGTTATTTCTTGCTTTTTAAAAAAAAAAATTGCACTAAATGGAGGGTCCACGCGGGCTATTGTGATGACAGTCGCGTGTACACGCAGTCCTCCATAAGACAGATCAAGTGTACACGTGGGATATCATAGGACAACCCGCGTGGACGTAGGGCCGACCTTTTGAAGGTCGATGCCCCCCCCCCAAAATGAAACCAAATTCCTAAATAAAGAATTAGATTGCAAGATAAGGTAGTTTATACTTACTTGGTCCAAGAGGATGGTTGTTTCGTCATCGAGGCTCCTAGAATCAATTCTTTTCACAAAGGGGAAGTTTTGGCTTTTAGTCAATTTATGAATTAACAATGGTGATAATGAGCTGCCAGCTTCTATTTATAGAGTTTTTTGGCCTCTTTTTGTCAATTTTCGGACCCTTTTGTCTTTTTTTCTAAACTAAAAATCATTTAAGATGGTTCAAGAGTCTTCTTTGGATGGTCACAGGAAGTATTTCTTTGGGTATTGGGAATTTTTTTTGAGATTTGGGCGTTTTGACGGTCCTTTGGTAAAAAGTCATTTTTTCCAACTCATTGCATTTAAGTCAGGATTACACCTCCACTTTCTGCATCTTGTTGTGTTTTCCTCTTTTCCATAAAATCGATCCCACCAAGTTGCGAAAAGGAACCATTATTTCTGCTTTAGAAGTGTCGTAATTTGGTGGTATAGCTTACCGTAACATGGATTCCCTAGGTAGATCCTAGTTGCATTATGGTGTCCATGCTGTCACCAATGACTATAGGTCCGGGAGTCCCTTTTAGTTTTTCTTGATTACAAGTTTGAGCCTCATTTGCATGATTCCTTATCACTCTGGACCTCACCCTCGAGACTCCCAAAACATAACGGGTCTTCTTTTAAGCCCTTTTCAGACCCTCTAAACATGAAAATATTTTCAAGCGATCTTGTGGCCTTTCATGCTCGTTAAACTGAAATTTGAAGTCATGTCTATCTGGCGGTAGTTTACCCATTTTTCGATCTGGATGGTCAACTGTACAAACAAAGGTATACTCTAGAGGCCTCAGATCTCTAGAAGAGTACCCTCAGGTATAATTTTAACCCTTTTTCAGGCCTGAGGGACTAAATTTACGAAAAAGGAACCCCCATGGAGTCCATAGTTAAGCTCTTTTCAGACTCCCTAAAATTGAAAAGATCACTGAGTGACCTTATTCTTTCACACTTGTTAAAATGGTCCAGAAGAACATTCCTGACGGAGTCCATAGTTAAGATTTTTTTAGCCTCCTAAAAAATGAAAAAATTGCCAAGTCATCTTGTCTTTATCACACTCGTTAAAATGGTTTTGAATAGACGTCTCGTTGGTGCAAGTTTACCCCTTTTTCGAACCGACTAGTCTACCTTCTAAAAAGGTACCCCATCGGAGTCTCCTTTTACGTTTTTTCAGACTCTCTAAATATGAAAAACCGTCGAGCTTACCTTCTCTGGGCTCATTAAAACTTACATTGAAGGACGTTACCATTGTGTGTCTTATTAATCACATTTGCAGACTCGTGTCTTTGGCCTAATGTCGGCTCCATGTTTCTCTCAACCGAACCATCTGAAACATGCCTTATACGCAAGCCCTATAGCACTTTTCCTTTAAGCTTGACACCTTTGGCCCCAGGAGGGATTTTTTCCGAGTGTCCTTGCTTTGAACATCAGTCTTGTCCTTGCGCCTCGAACTTGTATGTTTGTGACACTCATTCCTCCTTTGTAACATAGCATTCTTTTATTCTTTTTCCCAAATTATTGAAAAAGACAAAAAAAATCAAATATATCCCAAAAAGAGGAAGGGAAAAGTATTTTCTTTGTATTAACAGCACAATGAGTTGCGCTTGGATAAATCACATCCTTCTGTTTATTCATCAAGCCCTGGTATTTAATATGACCTTAGGAAGTTGTTCCTGCTACATTGAGTTGTGTCCTCCTCCGTTTGGTTATTCTTCCAAACATATGGAGAGTTTGTGTTGCTTCCTGCCTCGTGAACTTATGTTAATGCCATGCTGCCTAAGTCTCATATTTTTTCGTGCTATTGTCCAAGGGAAGTTTTTACCAAGCCTGAGTCGGCCCATCTGTAGTTTGTCTCTTGCCCTCATGCTCGGCCATCCCGAAGGTCCAATAAAGTCTTTTCTCGAAATCCACAAAGCCCTCAACCTGATCATCAAGATCCTCTAGTCCATGACCGACGAGCCGTCGAAGACCTCTGGGTAGTGAATTCGTACACTCATATTACACTCCTACATGAGTTTTGAATATTTTGAAGTTGATGCTCGAGCTCTAAAGACCTCATCTCCAACCACCAAGCCTTATCAGCTTCTAGAAGATCGATACTATAAATGTATATCTTTTTTATTTTGAGATGTAGGTCCGCTGTGTATTGCACGCGGCTACACTTTATATAGTTATATGACATGGATATACAATGTATTTGATTGGTAGCCATGATTTTATCTCATTCCGAGCATGGTTATGCCTGCCTCAGTGAGACAATTGTCATTTTGCAGATAGCACCTCTCGAATTATGGTCCCTGGGCTCACCGGTTTGGTACGTTGATAAAGATTGGTAATGTATTTCGGCCATCAAATGCTCTTCTGACCTCACACATTAGGGGGCATCTGTTATAACCCTAATTTTCACCAGACATACCTACCTGGCATCAGGCCATCTCATATTCCTTCTTTGCCAAAACACTACTGAACAACTCTTCTTAAAAACCCCCTTTATAAAGGCCCACGCGCCCTGCTCCATTACTGCACATGTGTACATGCTAGCTGCCCCAATACAGCCCACGTGTACCTACAAAATCATGAAAAAAGGAAATTTGTTGACGGAACACACAACTTTGGGAAATTTAACTAAACCTTTCGGCCATGCATGGCCGGTCTTTCGACCAAATACCTACCTCCTTCTAACCTATAAAATAAGGGGTAAGGGTCCCATTTGAAAGGAGGAAAATCATAGTAAAGAGACTATACCCAATTGAGAATTCCTCTTGTCCCAACCTTTAGCCATCCTTGTGCAAAGAGAAGTATAGAGAAAAGAAGTTGGAGGACAGTTGAAGAGGATCCCAGGACCAGCTTCGAGCAGTGCCGACCACATATTGTAAGTTTACTCTTGTGAAGACTAATAGAAAAAGGAATACTTTTTTCGTCCCGCCATATCATGTGTTCGAGTTGAATGTTTATTTTATGATATTGTCACAACTAATCCAATAATTAGTATATGAAATGCATGTTTGCAGCTTTTTGTTTGTTCATGTGTGAATGCAGGTCAGCTTTGGGAGGAGGCTTGCAATCAAAGAGCGAGTGAAAGCAAAGGGATCGACATCAAACGAAGGACTTAAGGTAGAGTTACCGAATCTCATTTACACCTTTTTATTTCATGAATGTGGGGTTTTGTGTCAGGAGAATAGGAAAGAATATAAGCCTTTGAAATGGCCATTTTATGCATGCATGATTAGATCCCTTAAATTCTAAGTTCGTAGGAGGGATTCCCGCCCACAACACCATGTCAATGTCGCCCTCTGTGATAAAGTAGTGCATTTGTATCCACTTCTTGTTCGGGTCCTTATGTGCCTATATCCACATCGCATGTCACATGGAATTTAAGTTGGCGATGTCCCGATACTGCGTGACAACCTGTGGTGTGATCCTCCACATGTTGGAGATGGCTTCTTGCAGGTCACGAAGGTATCCTTCGAATACAAATGTGTTCATTTTCTTGTGCTTGGAATCTGACATGGTGCCAAGTGATAAATACCTCACTCATAATTTGTCTTGGATCTAGTGCCAAAGAATGTGTAACTCAGTTCCTTCCATCCTATGATAGGTATAAACATGATTAGCCATGAGTAGTGAAATTATGTTCCTAGATCCTGGGCATCCTTGTAGTCATCCAGGAATAGGTTCAAGAGATAGGGTGCCCATATCACTCTGGTGCCCTAGGTTCACTGAGCTGCAACTGCGACGACCCCATCCAGAACTTCCTCCCTGCGACACTTTCTCAGCAGTTTGTAGACCAAGATTTGCGGCCATTTGTGTTGCGGCATCATTTCTTCTCTTGATTATGATTCCTAGCGTCCTGCTGTCAGTACCATATTTATTCTTCATTTCCTATGCAATTTTTTTCTCATTTGACTTATCATCGAGGAATTTCATGGGATCCATGCCCCGGGATGGAAATCCTATGATGTGCGCAATAATCTCTACGTCTATCAAGACAATCTTGTCTAACCAATTGTCCCCATCATGTGTGACTGATAACAATTGTTTTATGCAACCGCTTGTGTACTGACCTCTGCCAAAGTGTGGTAGATATAATAGACCTAAAATCCCTATTTTCTCCAACCCTGTTGCCCATTGGAGTGGTTGATCAATCATTTCTCCGATCGGATTTATGCCCATAGTATCTAAGTATACTCTCTTTGCAAATTCCAGAAACTTGTCTGTGTCTGCTACATCATGGTCCAAGTATTTTATCTTGTCGATTTTCCCTAGCAAGAGTGACTCCACTCATAGCCCATCTAGTATATGTGGTAGAACAAGGGTTGTGATGGGTTGCTTGCGAGGTGACCTAGGTACCTGTTTCTTGTCTTTCTTCGGTGGTGGTTGGATCGAGGTGCCAGCGACGACCATTTGTACTTCGGAGTACCATTCTGGCCAACCCATGACATATTCTACTGTTCCCTCTAGTGGGTGGTATGAAACGATGGTTTGAGACTCGTCTAGATCGATTGATGCTTCTTGATCCGTTGTCATTCCATTGACTCTCGGAGTTGCTTCAATGTTCTCTAGTTGCGCCTCATTTAGGGTTTTTGTGTACTAGTTCTGCTGCTCCTGTGCCTTTGCCGGCGTATCTACATTCATGCCCTCCAGTGCTGGCTATTGGGTTTCTTCCACTACAGGTGTGGGGTTCACCGGTGTTGTGTCTGGGGATGGGATTTCGTCGATATTGACGATCTCCGATGGTTGTTTTTCGCCTTCTTCCAATTGTACCCGTGACCTAGTTCTAACCCGGGGTTGTCTGGCACTTTGTCTTGCTTCTTCTTGCTTTGGTGGTGCCATAGTAGTGAATATCGATTTCTCATTTGGCTTCATGGCTTCTTCAACCTCTGTGAAGTTTTCTCTGTGCTTTGTATGCGCTCTTGCTCTATATTTCTTCTCTAGTGTCGTAATGGACTGTTTTCTCCCACGTCTGTGATTTGAATGGGCATCATATGAAACTTGTTGAAGACAATTCCTTTATGACGGGTTCAATGAACCTTCGATCCCTTCGTACTTTCCATTACTCTCCCTCGATGTCTCCAGTTGGCGCAATTAATGTGGCGTCCCGTCGGTCCTTTCCAACATTCAATTCCGCATAACTTTGTCGTTTCGTACTGCTTTTGTTGTCTTTATGTTTCCCGCTTGTCTCCCTTTTGACCTGGTCCTTAGCCTTAACCTTGCCAAGTTTGTATTCCTAAGTGTGCGTTCTCCTTCTTTTTTCGGTGAACTTTGCCTCTGTTGGTACTGTTTAAAATTATGTTGTTTTTTTTTTTTTCACTACGTGGTGGGTGGTCGACTGTCTTTGTACAACTTCAGTCGGCTCCCATTGGTCATCCCTCTAAGTTATACGCCTGATAAGTCTTTCAACTGTACTGATCCTCCATCTGTGATAGTTTTTACTTCATACGATCCTAAACAATGCATTCTTAGCTTTCCTGGGTGTTGAAACGATTTTTTGTCATACATCAAAACTAGATCTCCTTCCTTGAAGGTTTTCTTCTTGATCTGTCTATCATGCCAAAATTTGTCTCGTGCTTTTTGAACTTGTTGGTGGAATTTTTCTAAGATAGGGTCTTCCTCCATGGTCAACAACTGGTAAGTCTCTCCTGTAATGTGCCTCATTCTGTCATGTGTGTAGTTGTTTCTACGCGCAAACTGGGTACCAGGAATTCTAATGGCACCATTGCTTCTTGGACATATACTAGTTTGAATGGCGTGTGCCCTGTCAACTTATTGCATGTGGTTATGTAGGCCCACAATAATGATGGTATTTTGAGGTCCCAATCATCCCTTTTGAAATTATAGATCTTTGTCAGTGCATTCTCCAAGATTTTGTTAAATGCCTCTACTGTGTCGTTTGCCTATGGGTGATATGGTGTGCTCTTATGATGATGGACTTCAAACTCTTTGGTCATAGCGTTGATAGTGTTGTTGATGAAGTGCATGCCTTGGTCTCTCATCAAAATTCTTGGGCATCCAAATCTAGTGATTACTTGTTCAAATAGAAAGTGTGTTGTTGTTTTTGTGTTGCAATATTTAACTGTTGTTGCTTCTTCCCATCTTGTTAGGTATTCTGTCATGGTAATGATGTATGTGGATCTTGTTCTTTTTGTTGGTGGGTTGATTGGTCCCACAAAGTCTATTTCCCATTTATCGAATGCCTACAATGTTACTTGGGGTCATAGTGGCATCTCGTCTCTTCTATTGGGTTTACCTACCCTTTGATAGACATCGCATCTCTAGTAGTACTCCTTCGAGTCTCTATGAATGGTTGGCCACCATAGTCCTGCGTGAAATACCTTCTGCATGGTAGCTTTTCCTGCGTAATGTCCTCCTGATATTACCTCATGGGATTATGTTAACACTCTTGGTCTTTCATTTTCTAACACATATCTTCACAGGATTCTATCTGCACCCATTTTGTATAATTTTCATGCGATCAGTTGATAGTCTGTAGCCCGGACTACCAGGTTTTTCTTCCATGCAGTGTTATATTCCTTCGGCATAGTACCTATGCGTAAGTACTGAATGATATCTACAAAGTATTCATCAACGATCTGGACTGAAAAAAATTGTGGTTCCGGGAATTTATCCTCTAAGTTCATAGGTTCTTCTCCATTTGTGACCCTTGGCAGGTGGTCAGGTCCTGCATTCAATTTTCCTGGCTTGACTATTACTTTGAATTCAAATTCGTGAAACACCAGTAACCATCGACACATTCTCCCCCCCCAACACTGTCTTGTTGACTAGGTATTTTAGGGTTGAGTGATCTCTAAATATCTTAAAGTGTTTTCCCAATAAGTAATGTCTGAACTTATGTAGTGCGTAGACCATAGCTAGGCTTTCTCTTTCTGTGGTGTTTTAGTTCTGTTATGATTCTGATAGCTTTATGCTCGCAAAGGTTATATGGTGGTCTATCTCTCCCATTCCTGGTTGCACTAAGATAGCTCCAATGGTTATGGATGATACATATACATGTACATGGAATGTCTTCTCCCAGTCTAGAAATACTAATATTGGAACGATGACCATGTTTTCCTTCTGGGTATCTAGACCGTGTTGACACTCATCGTTCCACTGAAACTTTATATATTTTCTTAACAATTTTTCCATTGGCGTTGTAATCTGCGCATATCCTTTGATGAACTTTCTATAGTATCCCGTGTGTCCCAATGTCGTTCTTAGCTGAGAGACAATTTTTTGTGGTGGAAAGTTAACAATTACTGCAATCTTTGCATGATCTACTAGTAAGCCTTGTTTGCATACTATATAACCCAATAGTATCCCAAACGGTGTTCCAAATATGCATTTATTTATGTTTAATGATATCTGGAACTGTCTACATATTTCTAACATTAGTCATAAGACTTCTACATGTTATTTCAACAAACTATAGACTGTCCAATCGTCCAAGTATACCTCAAGAAAATGGTGGATGAATTCCTTAAACGCGACGATGACTACTCTGGAAAATATTGTTGGTGCATTCTTTAGTTTGAATGGAATGACTGTGTACCTATAAGATCCCCATTCTATCGCAAAGGTGGTATTATATCTATATTCATGTGCTATCTTGATCTGATGGTAGCCTAAGACCATCAATGAATAAGTAAGCTTCATGTCCTCCTACGTTCTCTAACACTTCATCCAGGAAAGGTGTAGGGAACGGGTCATGTAGGCATGCATCGTTCAAATTTCTCAAGTCGACGCATATCCTTATTCCTCCTTATTGTTTTTCCTGCACTACCATCGGGCTTATCCATTCTGATTCACCGACCGGTTCGATGATTTCGACTTCAAGCATCTTGTCGATCTCAGCTTTGACTTTCTACTTATATATTGGGTTCAGTCTATATGGTCGTTGTATTATCGGTCTCACATCATCTCTGAGTGGTATATTCATTTCTCCTAGCTCTCCTACGGTACCTTTCATCTCCGTAAATGTCGTAGGAAACAGGTCATTGTACTCATGAAGTAACTCTGCTATGCTCTCTATTGTTTGTTCATCCCAGTAATCTCCGATACTGTCCATTTTGGGATTCTCAATTGTCCCAATGTTGACTTTATTTACCTTGATCGACACGACAATAACCTATGATTCTATAGGTGGACCTTCCACTTATCTTTCACCTTCTTCTTCCTCGATCTAAATATCACGTGGATCATCTTCATCCGGTGCTTCCTCCTACAAATGGTAGCATGACAACAATTCTTTTACTGTCTGGTTGTTCCACTGTTTTTCTTCTATTATAAATTTGACTTCTAGTTCCTTGATGAATATCACCCATCTTATCCATTTAAGAGCTTCATATATGTTGGGGTTCTCATGCTCGAATGAGAAAGTGATTGTAAAATTATTTTGCAATGTTGTCGAGGTCGAAGTTCCTTTGCGCAGTTCTTGGTTTGTATACCAGTTTGCTGGTATGACCTCTAGAGTGTGCATGAAATAATGAGGTCATTCGTTAGGGGGTTTCATTTTCCACAGTGTCCTGCACTTCTCCAAGTGTACCGCTGGTGCCCCCTGTCCCTCATACTTATGTTGCTTGTTGTATTTTTGTTCTGCACCAAACCTTATGTGCAGTAATCACTTACATTGTTACCAATATGTGATTATTTGTTTGTGTGCACCCCACCATCTTGCAGGTGTGGCCTTGAGTGCCATATTAAGTGTTAACAGTCTCTGATTCTCTAAGAATTCATCTTCATACTATGCCAATAATGTTTCCAAATTGTTTATTCCATGGAGACTAGGTGGTTCCCTTATTTTCGTGCCTACCCATCTTACTACGCGGTTTATTCGTTCACATCTTCTCATGGACACTTCATGTAGTCTTTGTTTCCAGTTATCTAAATCGGTATCATAGTCTGTTGCACATGAAGTAATTCTTTGCCAACTGAGTATCCCATATGCAGTTGGGTTTACATAATCCTCATTGCACGCAGTTGTTCTATACAACTGGCTGATTTCCTCTAAGTCTAGGCAAGTAGGTTCTACAAACCTCTCCTCTTTTGATGGGTCTAAGGGCATGGTGAACCTGTATTCTCCTGACTCAAATGTCATTTTCCTTGTCTTCAAATTGATTATGGCCTGGTTTTCAAACTCCCAATCCAACCTGAGCAACGCTCGATATGGTGTTGTGTCGTCTACAATTTTGATGACTTCAAAATATTCTTTAGTGCTAACTCCATCTAGGTCTACTGTCACTCCTTTCAGTCTAACGATTGGTAGGAATATTTTTTGGTTTGATAATTTTAGTTGAACATGTGAATATCCTAATGTGGGCTCTCCCATGCATTTCCATGTCTTCTTTGGTAATACATTAAATTCAGATCCTAGATCTAGTATGATGTCTCCCATGTTGAAATATCCAATGTTGGCATTCAATCTGGCATTCAATGTTGAAATATCCTTGTATGTAGTTGATTGATGGGTTTTTCCTCTAGCTTTCCTCCCATCTCTATACTACATCTTTCCAATATGTTTTTCAATATTTTCTTAGATGATGGATCATTTAATACTTTTACACATGATTGCAAGAATCATTTGATTGTACTTACTTGTCCCATGGATTTCATTTCGTTGGTATAATCCAATAATGGAGGCATCATGTACTCTAGTTCTTCCTTGCTTTGCTACACAGTTGAAGTTGACACCATGTATTTTTTCATAAATTCTTGTCTAGCTTACTTAAATATCTCCCTCTCCTTCTGTGCGTCGAACTACTTCCTTGGTTCAGTGTTTTTCTTCACCCAATGATTTTGTGTTGGCTCTTGTCGACCTACATCATTCCTTGTTTTATCTCCTCCGTGGGTAACTATGTTGATGTTCCATCCTTCATCCCTTACTTCAGCTGAAATCCACTAAACATTTTGGTTGTTCTGGTTCCTCTTTTCCTGGATATTTACTAATAGTGTCTAACATTCCTCTGTATCATGGTTTGATGCATGACAATACATACAAGTCATTGGTGGAAGTGGACATTCCCTTGCATAATGTCCCGGTTGTTGGAAATTGTGACATACTACTGGTCCTCTACCTCGTCCAAAACCTCCTCTCTCTCGTCCTCCACCTATGTATCCTGCTTGGTCTCCTCTCGATGCATTATACTGGGGTGCCTGATTGTACTGCGCGGTATTGTACTGAGGTTGTGTTGCATTGTACTGTGGCTGCATGGTATTATAGGGTTGCTACGCAATATTATATTGTTGTTGCGCAGTGTTGTATGGAGCTAGAACTTGGTTAAACAGTGGCGCGACTTTCCCAATAATCATTTCTACCTGCACTCTATATGCATCCGATGTCCTTTCTCACATCAACTCCATATTTATACAGTCTTTGCCATCGTGGCCCACTGACTTGCAAAAGTTGCAATATGAACTCTTTGGGACTGCCTGGTATTTCTGCATCATTAAGCAGTGATATGGGTCATGACCCAGTTTCTTGCAGATTTTGCACCATAGTCCTCATGCTGGTAGTGGATTTGGCATTCCTGTTTCCATATACTGCACAAATGTTGGAAATTCATTTTTGTGGTGTCCTTCCATTTTACATGTAGTAAACCAAACGACTTCTCATTTATCCTTATTCTTATTCTGGTTGAGTTGGAACATTAAGTTCTTCAAATCCTCCTTTAGTTCTTCGATAGATGGATCTATTTTTTGATACTGGTTTTCTTCCAGTTGCAGGACTGCCTACAGAGCCTCTACCTGCGTCTAAAACTTCTATTGTCACAGTGGATACTTTAAGTGTGGTAACAGTGAATTGACAAATAAGTGCCTATGCTTCATATCGATCATGAGATATTTCAACTTTCCCTTAAGTCACTTGAATCTCTGGTCGATCTCCCATACAGATTCTCCTGGTTTCTATCTAATTTTGATCATCTCTTTCATGTACTGATCCTCTGAACTCAGCTTCTGGAACTCGTTGATCAGTAGTTTCTTGATGTCCACAATTGTTCTGGTTATCCCTGGTGGATTGTTTGTAGCCAAACTCATATACCAATCCAATGCGCAATCCCTTTGTGTAATCGCTAGCTGAGCCAGTTTAGTATCTTCGTCTATGATCTATTTTGCTTCCTAGATCTTCTCACAAATGAACAAATGTTTCTTCGGGTCCTCTGACACTTCTCCTTTAAATTCTGCTAACCTGATGGTGGGATCGTGTCCTGCCATTTTAAATGTTGAAATACTACCTCTACGCGGTGTAGATACTTGACTAGTGCTGCCTGAACTCGCTCCTCTAGTTGTTTCTCCTTGTGTAGATGTACTTCCTATTGTCTGAATTCCTCTGAACTTCGATTGTCTAAATGGTGGTTTTCTCTTTGGTGTATTAGTCACACATGGGTTGATGGGTTCCACAATGACATTAATATGGATAGGATTGTTGCATTCTCTGCTCATTCTTGGACCTCTTGTCTTCCTCTCATATGTTGCGCGTAGGATTTCCTCAATCTTCTCCGTAGCCTAGATAACCTCTACCTCTTCCTTGTCACTCGCCAAGCCTTCCCTCACAGCTACGACTCTCTTCTTGGTATTCACCTTGTATTGGTAGGGTACTCTGCTACACATCTTTCTAGTTGTCTCCAAGATCCACTTGATTTGATCATCATCCATCATGATCGGGTTCAAGGGTTCCTACTTCTTTCCCTTATCCTTTCCTCCTTCCATTTCTCCTCTTTCTGTTAGTGCTTCCCCCCTTCCCCCATGCATGTAGGGAAGTTTCGTTGTCTGACGCCATTGTCATTACACCTTTGTTATATAGAATTATTTTAATAGAAGTATACAGTGATCAAATATACCTTCATCGAGGTCCACGTAGAAACTCTTTCTCCACTGCGCTATATGAATTTTATGTATCTACCAAAAACTCTGTTATAAAGCCTGTCATAATGTTGTCGAGCCAAAAATCTACTGCGCGGGTGAATTTGTTGTTCACCTTCTGTAGCTGCTCAATCTGTACTGGGGTCCACTCTAATTTTTGGATCCGATTCGTGGCGTGGTTATCCTTTAACCTTAGTATCCACTCCTACAATAAGTGTGGAAAATCACAGAAAAAGACTTCATGCAAATCAGTAAACACACATTTCTCAAGATATTTGTGGGGTGTTATTCTAGGATTTTTGTTATCTTTCTGTGCAAACTCCAAATATTTTGTCCTTAGCTAGTTTTCAATCTCTGATTTTGTGGGATTTCATGGTCTTAGCATCCCCTTATAGTGGCTCATTGCTCTCTGCCCTAATATTTTCTTGACCTTCCTCTGACAGATCTTCAACTTACCTCATCTACTCAATCCTCTTTTGTTCCTACCAATGACAACAGAACCATTTGCTGGTTAAATCTCTCATATATACTATCTGAGTTTGTATTGACCCAGGTTTCTTCTCTATTTGGGTTTCCAACAAAGCCTCTAAAACTATCGTCCCTCCTAGTAAACCAGAAGGCAACACAACATACACAGTGCATTGCGCAGTCTCACCCAAGATAGTCTTAATGGGTGGCTGCGAGACTCATGTGTTTACAACATGTTGACGATTGAAATTGTCAATGAAGTTTTGCCCGCAAAGTATTGCTAAAGCCTATTATTATAAAAACTAAATAATACTAGTAGGTGGGACCCCCTTGAACTATTGGAGAGTAGATTTGTTCATTTTGATGTTGAGATTATGTGCGACACGACTCACATGGTTGATTAAGATCTTATGGTTATTGGTTATAAATTGAGCTTATGAAGGGTTGATTCCTTATGTTACTACAACCTATGTTATTAATTAATGTCATTGTTGTCTGTTCTTATTACATCTACATAACAAACATGTTAGTAAAATTACATGAAGGGTAGTTTTGAGAGAGACAAAATACTATAACAAATGCAAGGAAAAGGGACCTAGTTCTGCAATATCACATGTGAATAACTTAAAGGAAATAAGAAACAATTGCAAGGGGAAGATTTAAAAGCTATACTAACTATACTACGTGCATGAAAACACTTGATGATTATTGTTAAGCCCTAGCTAGCAAGTAAATGGTTATGAAATTGTGATTGAATTATATGTTTAATATGCATATGGTGTGCAATATTGGTGGTGCACTTGGCAAGGTGATAGTGTTCATGGTCATACAATGGTTAATTGAATTATGTGGCCGATCCACATATGGTATATTTGGATAGATTGAACGTCGGTGGCTCATTTTATAAGGTGGTGAATGTTGATGGTTATGCAATTTTTTTTGAGTTATATGATGTGAAATGGGATATGGTCATCACGCTACTAGCTTTTAATGTGGTGATGGTTTCGATACAAGTTTGATGAATTGTGTTATTGGAGAATTTGTTGGCATGTACTGTTGAGTAAATGAGATATGGGTGGAGGCGAAGTGCATTTACTGCATGTCACCTTTACTCTTCCTGTTGGCCGCCACCCTAGTCGGGCTATTGTTCAATCTTGTTGTCGTGGTTATGCTTTGGAATTTTAGCAGGGAAGAACCGCTCAACCAAATATCGTTTTAAGGAATTCAATTACAGGTATGTATTTTTTTGGCCATTCTTGATTTTTCTCTGGGTATGAAATGATTACTGGCTCAGGTGTATGGGTTTGTGTTTTCCTAAGTGTTGCAACTGTGTGAAATTTGGGTTCTGGAAATGAAGAGTAAATGGCTCTTCTTGTAACATTTTTGAGTTCGTCGAGGTTATTGGTCTTCCTAGGTGATAGTTCTTTGTTATCACTATTTTTTGGTTGGAGGGTTTTTTTTTAGTATTGGGTAGATATCTATCTTCATGCACTCTCACTAATCCAGTCTCTAGCTTTCATGGGTTTAATGGTCGAAGGTTTTTTGCGTCAGTATGTTTTGTTCACTTCGGCATTGGTTAATTTGCACCACCAGGGGTCACGAAATAAGGTTCATGTTCTTCCTCATCCCTATCTTCACCTTTGTGTTGTGGTTGTTGACCAAAGAGCACGAGGCTTATAACCTGCGTGCATTAAATAACATTTTCCAGGACAGACTAGAGCCCTACTTTTCAGTTATGGGCCTTGACATAGATTTTTGCCCGACCACGAAGGAGTCGTGGTTCATCCTGAATACACCGTGGCCTTGGAGTTTTTCCATTAAAAAGAGTGGCTCTGCTCTCCCCGTGTTGACTATCGAACAACCTTGGCCCTCCACTCAGGAAATTGTTTAAGAAGACCAGCCTGGCCTGTTGTTTGTGATTCGGTTTTCGATTGGATGGTTGTATAATTGTCGATGATTTTGAGAACAAGATTGCCCATTTGGTCATATGATAGTCGTGTTGGTTGGTATATAGTCATTGGCTTGGTTATAATAGTGGTAAACCCTATTTTACCAATTCCACTTTCAAAGCACACAATTACTCTCCTTATGTCGATAGCTCAGTGTTGTTAATGGGGAGGGCCTTTGCCTCGATTCGATTGGATGCGTGGGTATGCATCCTTGCTACAACTTGTTAGGTTGTTGAGTTTTAAGACAGACACGAGTTGTTTGGTAGATACACAATCACTGGTATTTTCACTGATGATTATTTGAATGTTTAGCTATAATTTGTGAAAATTCTTGACGTTGCTCATGTCGCGTTGTGTGGTTGCAAAATACATAATGGTCACAGAAACTATGGTTGTCTTTGGGGCTGAATGACTACTGAACTGGATGACTGTAGAAAGTATATCCACGGCATCATTTTGTTTGTTGATTGAATAAGCCTAAGTTTACACATCATGGTCGATCATGGTGTGACTAAATCGAAGAAATCTTATATTAAATCGATATCTCAACATGATATGTTGAATTATTATCATGACTGTGTGTTTGTTGTTGTCTTTTGTTAGTTGCACACTGTGTGTAGTATGGATATCTTGGTTTTTACACTAAGGGGCACCCACATAATTTTTAAGCATGTTTATGTATTTCAGTTGATCACTTGTTAAAATAGACATGTTTTTTATGACATTCGTGTTGGATAGGTGGCCCAGCTTTTAAGTCACATTGAATTGTTTTTCTTTTACAATGGAAGAACTACATTGCCTAGGCAAATTACCCTGTGCATAGCTTGTGTCTAAATGGTGGTTGTTGGTTGTATGATTAATTGTCATTTCAAGCATGTAAATTTGGTCTTGATTATTTGGGTTATTGCATATATATGTTAATGAATATCATTGCATTTTGATGGTATCTATTGCAGTAATAGTGACTTCATTATTATTTTGAAAACATGACTTTTGAGTATAGTCGTGGATTGAAGAAATGCATGGGTAGTGGTTGATTTTGATAGTTACAGATTGGAAATGGGTACTGTTCATAAATTTTTATAAAACGTAGAGTGTGTGAATGAAGCGACCATAACCTCTTAAAAATTATGTGGAATACTTATTGTTTTGTGATGGAACTATGTTGGATATTTGATTATTGGACAGTGAACTAGTTAAGTACAACATAATTTTTATTTAGTCATGATGATTGTTGGTTGGTGCATCTATTCTTACTGCAAAATGTTTTATGTATCACTTGATTAATCTCATGAACAGTAATTGTTATCCTCTCCTCCCATTATCTCACTTTCTGTTAATTACAAACCCTTTCACCTCCCATATTCATTTTTTCACTCCCTGTTCTGAGATTGATTACAACCCAGAGAATTTCCGTGTTAAAATGGATGAAAGTGGCAGTGTCTTGGGTGGAGTGCAGTGAGGTTTTATTGGTTCGATTTACAGTTGATTGTTGTTTTCATTGAGAAGTGACCATTTCTTCTCCCCTTTCATTATATCATATTTTCGCTCAATACAAACCCCTCACATATCCTAGGACCCTGTTTCACCCCCCTGCTCATTGATTAACAGTTAAAAAATTGTATGGATTGGATTGCATGAGCCTGATACATTCTGAGCCAAATATATTTCATGTTTTCAAGAGTTTTCATGTATGGTTATTTAGAAGACTATTTTTTAATCAATCAGGCATGCAGGATTAGTGTTTTCAGTCGAGGAAGCCATGGTCGAGGAAACAGAGGTAGAGGTAATTGGAATTGAGGCCCAAGAAGGCCCAAATTATCCATACATTTTGATGTCAATTCATAAGATCTTGGACAATTGTTTCATGCCAGATTCTTTAATTGGATTGGGCAGGGAATAGTCCAACCTAGGCCTGAAAAGCCTCCCTTCCAAGCCCCGCAAGCCCCCGGTATCCCTGAACCTCCACGTGTCTCTTTACAACATGAGGTCCCTGAAAATGATGGATGGAAGGAGATTGTCCACCCAACAGTCTCCCAACATCATGGCTATCCCAACTTGTCTTTGCCTGCTCCTCCGCCTTTGAACCCCATTGTCCAAGTTTCCCTAACCACTCGCCAGTGAAATCCTCCCATGCTAGCAAGAAATTGAAGACTGAATCCCACCATGCACTTGATAAAGGAAAAGCCATTGCTGCCCCTTCCTCACCCTCCAATGACTCTGACAAATCTGTGTCTTCCTGGATGCATTTGAGGGACGATTTTTCCCACGTGATCAACGAGATTAAGCCTAAAGGCTCTGCACAGCCTAAGGAAAATTCAGGAAAATCAAGAGGTGAAAACAACAACCAAGGAAAGGTTTCATTGCGGACTAGGAAATATGACTTTTGAGTTTTATGTTATCTATTGTTTCATGACAGTTGACTTCATGGATCTTTGGACAACATGTTTATTTTGGATATATGAGTATTATTTTGAAATAATTTCAAATTTCATGAGTTTTAATTACCAAAAGTGAATATGTTAATGAGATGCACAAGGAGGTGTCTTTTTCTTAACTAATGGTTATGTTATGATTATTATGATTGTTATGAACCAAAGGGAGTTACAAGGGGTCCCACCTACTAGTCAATAATTAATTATGACCCTTTATTATAATTATTACTTTACCCCTAACTAAATTTAGTTGAGTCTTTTAATAAACTTAACTAATGAATTGGTTCAACTTCTTCAACCAATTCTAATTTGTTAAAAGAAAACAGGAAGGGAGGAACAAGAGGAGGATATAAGAAGAAGCATGCTAAGGTTTGCTCTTTGAGTTTATGTTGAGATAGTTCAGTTTTCATTCATTCATATATTCATCACAACCTAATTCTCTTTTATGATAGCAGGGTCTTATTGTAGACAACAATATTCAGGGCTGAATCAAATAATTCAGACACTTGTTCTTCAGAGGTGTTGATCTATCTTTGATAGTCCGTGTAGACTTGTCTGTTTGTGAATTAATTTTCATGACTGATAAAGGCTATTGTGCAGAGTTGAGTGGGAAACAATTTGTGGCAAGTTGATCCAAATTTTAGAGTTCAGTTTTGGTTTTCTGTCAGAGGTCCTTTTGTATGTTCCATCAGGGATGTCTAAGTTTGACTTTGGTCCAAGATTTTTGTATGATATTTTGTAAAGAAAATGACTCTTTGGTGAATTGGAATGAAACAAAGGATTTCTTTATGTCTCATCTGTCTTGATTATCATATTGGTGTCTTTAATTTTGTTCTTACATTTATTTCAACAACTATTATATTCAGAAAATCACATCAAAAGTGAATTTCCAGTAATCGTTTTGTTGATAAAAGACTAGCCTAAGCACTCGTAATTAATACTTGTGAGTTATGATGTTATTTTTGTTGGCTATAAACATAGGGTGATATTCCCGTCTACTTTTCTTTAGCCAAGTAAAGTCTAAAAATGTTTGAGTAAGATCAATTCATATCTTTTCCTCAACATTTATTTGGTGACCATATTGGGGATATCTTTGATATCTCTTTGGTTAATTTTTATGCTCGATTTTCATCGATACATCTTTCTTTTCTGTCATTGGTTCTTTGGCTGTTTTTTCTATTCAGGACTGTTTCTGTTGCAAGGCAGCCCAACCTTGAGCCCGACCTCCAATACCAGACCAACATTGATTTGAACTTATTTCATACTATTTTAGACACTGCTAGGACCCGTGATGAGCTTAACTGTTCTTGGGCAGCAATCGAACAAGATATTAGTGTTCAAGAAAAATTGGAAGCTAGACGTAGGCAGCCTAGAAATCAACAGTAACATTTGGTTTCTTCGGTTTTGGCCTTTCTTTCATGTCCTTATATTCTTGTGCTTCTAGAAGAAGAAGGGGCTTGTCACTTGAAATCAATCCTATTGCTGAAATAGGAAGAAGAAACGTAGTGTTATCTGTCCAAAAAAGTGATCTAAGGAGGACTTTATCTGATTCATCCAACTCGTCTTTCTTTCCCCCATCTATCATCCACAAGATGGCATCTAGTGGTGGCTCTGGTGGCACTGGAAGTGTGCCATATTCCCAATATTCATCGTCATCGGTGATTGGTATCTTGTACAACCACCATATCCCGGTCCAATCTACTACAAACCCCACAAAAGTCATTAAAGAGTATGGGATTTTTCAATTTGAAGAAGATGCCACAACCACACCATGGCATGTGTCCTCTCCTCTTAACCTAGCACCTTCTGCTCCCCCACTTCCGAAGTTTAAAGATCATTTGCCAACAACAATGACACTTGCATGCGCTTGTTTTTCAATTCCTTGGAAGGGAAGGTTGCGGCCAATTTCTTTGACTTTCCTCCTAATATCTTGTCTACTTGGGAGGAGTTAATCTATTGGTTCTGATACACTTATGGGAAATCCAAAAGCCTTGCCAAGAAGTTAAGGGAATAAAATAACATCACTTATAAAGATGGTGAGACCATCAAGTCTTTCAACTTGCGTTTCACCAAGTTTTAAATTCAAATCCATGAACTTATCTGCACATAGACTCAAGCCTCTTTCATGCATTATTACAATGCATTGTCTTCTCCCTACCATCATAGGCTTGAGGAAAAATCCATTGATAATCTCGGTTCCACCTTGCACACTTTCTCGGAGTATGAAGAACAAATTGAACGAACTGGTCTACCCCAGGGAGAATCAGTTAGACAGACATATATGTCTTCTCTCTTACGGCTAGTGCAATATATGAACAATCGTATGATAGCATTTGAGCGAAAGGGTACTGTCTCCCCTCACACCCCTGGAGCTTCATCCTCTTCTACACCCCCTTTTAGAAATCTGGTTGAAAACAATTTCCAGCCTAATGCTATCCTGCCTTGGAGTTGGTGTAACTTTTGCAAGGAGCACCATGAAGAAACCACATGTGAGGTAAAGAAGAGTGCCAGAGATAAGATATTTGGTAAAATACTAGAAGCTACTATCGTTGTCCTAGACTTTGCAGAGCCAGAGGATGTCATGGTTATTAACACTAGGAACAAAGCCTATGCTCCCAAGAGTAAATTTGATCCTCCTCATAGTTCTTCTAGCCCAAGCTCATCCTCAACCGTTGCTACGTCCCAGGTTCCTAAAATTCCTGAGAGTCAAAGAATCACTCCCCCTCCTCCCTCTTCTAAATACAATAATTTGAATCAATTGGCCAACATCAAAGTAGATGAAACCCTCCTAGACATGGTTGTCTTCCCTGAACAACAAATGCATCTGAAACAATTCATGGAAAGAAAATATTCCATTGCATCCAATCTTTCCGAAGAGGTAGACGAAGAGGATTCTTTTATAAATAAATTAGGTGTACATAACTTTAGATACCCTGTAAAAAACCCCCCTTTTTATATTTTTGTAAATATCATGGATAATATTGCCCATTGTTGCCTCATTGATGGTGTTTCAGGCCCAAGTGTCATGTCGAATATTATTATGGAAGAGCTAGGATTTTCATGTACACACAAAAATGCCAGAAGCATGCTCTCCTATAATAGTCTACAACAAACAACCATAAGAAAGATTAAAGATGTAACCTTGGTTTTATGTGCTCATCCTGAGATAAGGACAACCCTTAGCATTCAGGTGATTGATATGCCTGTGAGCAATTATTCAATTATCTTGGGGAGATATTGGCAAGCCTTAACAGTTGGATACCTCTCACTCGACGAGACACATTTATCCGTTCCTCGGAATGGTAAGATTATTATATTCCTTAGAGAAGGAAGAATTTCACCCTACATAGAGAGTGTTCTGCAATCTAGCGTAAACTATATTGAAAAAGACATAGGAGTGTATTCCATATTTGCTGAAGAGGATAATATTCCTCTGGAAGGAATTGATTCAGATGATGAATTATGGTGTATGCACTTTGATGGTTCACACTCTAACGAAGGTAACGGGGTTGGTATTATCTTTTTTCCCCTACAGGAAAAATTCATAATATGTCATACAGGTTGGAGTTTGCTTGTTCAAACAATGCCACTGAATTCGAATATTTGTTGTTTAGCATTGAGAACGCCCTTAATATTGGTTGTGGTCACCTTTCATATTTCGTAAATTATGAGCTTGTTGTGAACCTGATACGTAAGACATTCTCTCCTAGCGACAAGATAATGGAATAATACTCCCAAACTGTTTGGGCACTTGTAGTAAACCTTCTATCTTTCAACATCACTCATGTTAAGAAGGATTTGCATTCAACAGTTGATCGGTTAGTTGTCTTTGCAACCTCTCCTACTCAACAACTCTTGCCTCACTGGCCTGATTTTTCTTTCCAATCTCTGCATCGTCCATACATTCTGAAAATGAATAATTCTGGAAGGCCATCCCTAACAATGAGAGCATTTGTGTTGTCATTCAAAATGAACCTCTCGAGCCCAAGGAGATTGTATCTGTAGAAAATAATAATATTCCTGAGGGCTTGACTCCTCGTGAGAGTTCGTTTTCTTTGAGTGTTTTAGGTAATAAAGAAAAAAAAGAAGAAGAGGAGTTATGAAAGAAGGTGATTGAAACCATCCTCCTAAACATTAGGACATTTGAACCTTCAACCAATGTTAAAATAAAGGTCCAATGTTCTGGTAAAGAAGAGATGAGGTCCACCAGACTTCTTAGTGAATCTCAAAAGGTTTTTGCTTCATCTTATGAGGATCTCCATGGTTTTGATCCTGGTCTTATTCATCATATCATTAAACTAGCTAGGCAAAAACAAGAATTTGTTAACTCTATACCGGAAGCACCCTTTCGAAGGGATTTGAGAGATTTCTTAAGGGATGGAATGTTTTTTTCATCCCACCCTGAATGGGTCTCAATTTGGAAATCGGCCCCAAGGACCACTGGTAATATCATAACTTGCATTAGTCTTCAAACTTTCACGCAAGCAATTATGAGAAATCCCTTTTCCCCTCTCAATATTGAAATGTTTTTGCAACGGTTTGTAGAGTCACAGTTAAGACCCTTACTTGAAAATTTGTTTGGTTACAATAAAATCAAAGTAAAAGGGGCAAATGTTCACAAAACCACTTTCATTACTAATTGTGATACCATGCCTCACAAATGTCGGCTTTTTAACTTACTTGATATAGGTACTGCTTTAAAAAAACTATTCACATGACTCCCGATGAGTTGGTCAGTCTCCATCTCTATCTTGATGAGCTAATTGTGCGTGTCAAGGGAATGATGATTACGTCAAATTTATAGGTGATCGGTCCTTTCCAAATTGTTTTTATATTGGATACTAATTCTTATATCTCAAAATATTTATAGGAGCAATTGTTTCCCTACAACACTAGTAGCCCTCGCTTGAAATATTGCGAGGAAACAACATGAAAAGTTCTAATGTTTTCTGGATTTTGTTGTATACTAGTAGCCTAGCTATGCTTTCAATTTTTGTGATTCCTTTCTTTTTTCAAAATACTTTGATTTCTGCTTGCCAAGTTAAGTTTTTTTTTTTCCCTGTTGCGTTTCATTTCTGTCTTTTATTGCTGTTGTTTTAGTTCTGCATTTTACTCCTGTCATGTTTTGGTTTCTTCTTATCTTTTAATTAATTTGGTCAAATAGGAGGTTGGATCAATTTTTCCACAATGACACTCCTACAAAGCATTATTAGTTAATAACAATCAATCTTACATAGATGTTATGATGCTCCTCTGAAGGACCCTTGAAATTTTTACATTTTTCCACTGCTGTCCTATAAAGTGTTGGCTATCTCCCGCTTCTTCTTGCCATTTCTTCACCCATCGAGATTTTAAGAGAAAGTTTAAAAAAAAATCCTCCTAAAAGTTAGAGAGCAAATTCCAGTCAGATGATTATGCATACAGTGGTAAAAACCCTCATACTTAACACTTTTCATGAATTATTCCCAAATTCCCAGTCATATTTCCATTAAACCTGCTCACTTCCCCTTGTTGCATAATCATCTGAATTATGTCTTCTTGACCTGTTGTTTTGGTCCACGAAACCATGAATCCTCGGTTCTAAATATGTTAAAAACAAATTTCCCTATGGAGTCGCCAGTTTGTTGATGATTGAAATTGTCAATGAATTTTTTCCCGCAAAGTATTGCTAAAGCCTATTATTATAAAAAATAAATAATACTAGTAGGTGGGACCCCCTTGAACTATTGAAGAGAAAATCTGTTCATTTTGACGTTGAGATGATGTGTGACACGACTCACATGGTTGATGAATATATTTTGGTTATTGGTTATAAATTGAGCTTATCAAGGGTTGATTCCTTATGCTACTACAACCTATGATATTCATTAATGTCATTGTTGTTTGTTCTTATTACACCTGCATAACAAACATGTTAGTAAAATTACATGAAGGGCAATTTTGAGAGAGACAAAATACTATAACAAATGCAAGGAAAAGGGACCTAGTTCTGCAATATCACATGTGAATAACTTGAAGGAAATGAAAAAAATTGCAAGGGGAAGATTTAAAAACTATTCTAACTATACTACATGCATGAAAACACTTGATGATTATTGTTAAGCCCTAGCTAGCAAGTAAATGGTTATGAAAATGTGATTGAATTACATGTTTAATATGCATATGGTGTGCAATATTGGTGGTGCACTTGGCAAGGTGATAATGCTAATGGTCATACAATGGTTAATTGAATTATGTGGCCGATCCACATATGGTATATTTGGATAGATTGAATTTCGGTGGCTCATTTGATAAGGTGGTGAATGTTGATGGTTATGCAATTTTGTTTGAGTTATATGATGTGAAATGGGATATGGTGATCACACTATTGGCTTTTAATATAGTGATGGTTTCAATACACGTTTGATGAATCATGTTATTGGAGAATTTATTGGCATGTACTGTTGATTAAATGAGATATGGGTGGAGGCGATGTGCATTTACTGCATGTCATCTTTACTCTTCTCGTTGGCCGCCACCCTAGTCGAGTATTGTTCGATCTTGCTGCTGTGGTTATGCTCCAAAATTTTAGCAGGGAGGAACCACTCGGCCAGCTCTCGTTTTAAGGAATTCGATTACAGGCATGTATTTTTTTGTCCATTCGTGATTTTTCTCTAGGTATGC
Source organism: Picea engelmannii (assembly GCA_009831015.1). Lineage (NCBI taxonomy): Eukaryota > Viridiplantae > Streptophyta > Pinopsida > Pinales > Pinaceae > Picea > Picea engelmannii. Next base: position 424,832 of record ML777461.1, on the reverse strand, counting down.
AATGATTATTGGCTCAGGTGTATGGGTTTGTGTTTTCCTAAGTGTTGCAACTGTGTGAAATTTGGGTTCTGGAAATGAAGAGTGAAGGGTTCTTCCTATAACATTTTTGAGTTCGTCGAGGTTATTGGTCTTCTTGGGTGATAGTTATTTGTTATCACTGTTTTTTGGTTGGAGGGTTTTTTTTTAGTCTTGGGTGGATAGCTATCTTCATGAACTGTCACTAATCCAGTCTCTGGATTTCATGCGTTTAATGGTCGAAGGTTTTCTGCGTCAGTATGTTTTGTTCACTTCGGCATTGGTTGATTTGCACCACCAGGGGTCACGAAATAAGGTTCATGTTCTTCCTCGTCCCTGTCTTCGCCTATGTGCTATGATTGTTGACCGAAAAGCATGAGGGTTATACCCTGCATGCATTAAATAACCTTTTCCAGGCCAAACTAGAGCCCTACTTTTCAGTTATGGCCCCTGTCATAGATTTGTGCCCGACCACGAACGAGTCGTGGATCATCCTGAATACACCGTGGCCTTGGGGTTTTTCCATTACAAAGAGTGGCTCTACTCTCCCCGTGTTGAATACCGAACAACCTTGGCCCTCCACTCGTGAAATTGTTTAAGAAGACCAACCTGGCCTATCATTTATGACTCGGTTTTCGATTGGATGGTTGTATAATTGTCGACAATTTTGAGAACAAGCTTTCCCATTTGGTCGTATGACAGTCGTGTTGGTTGGTATATAGCCACTGGCTCAGTTATAATAGTGGTAAACCATATTTTACCAGTTGCACTTTCAAAGCACACAATTACTCTCCTTATGTCGATAGCTCAGTGTTGTTAATGGGAAGGGCCTCTGCCCCGATTCGATTGGATGCGTGGGTATGCGTCCTTGCTACAACTTGTTAGATTGTTGAGTTTTAAGACAGTGGTGAGTTGTTTGGTAGATACACAATCACTGGTTTTTACACTGATGATTATTTGAATGTTTAGCTATCATTGGTGAAAATTATTGACGTTTCTCATGTCGTATTGTGTGGTTGCAAAATAGATAATGGTCACGGTAACTATGGTTGTCTTTGGGGCCGAATGACTACTAAATTGGATGATTGTAGAAAGTATACCCATTGAATCCTTGTGTTTGTTGATTGAATAATCCTGAGTGTACACATCATGGTCGATCACGGTGTGACTAAATGAAAGAAATATTATATTAAATCGATATCTCAGCACGGTATGTTGAGTTATTATCGTGACTGTGTATTTGTTTTGTTAAGTGGAAATGTTGCACCGTTGAGTTTTTTTGGCTGCGCACTGTGTGTAGTATGGATAAATTGGTTTTCACACTCAGGGGAACCCACAAAAGTTTTAAGCATGTTTATGTATTGCAATCGATCACTTATTAAAATAAGCATGTTGTTGATGACAGTCGTGTTGGATAGGTGGCCCAACTTTTAAGTCACATTGAATTGTTTTTCTTTTACAGTGGCACAACTACATTGCCTGGGAAAATTACCCTTTGCATAGCTTGTGTCTAAATGGTGGTTGTTGGTTGTATGATTAATTTTCATTTCAAGCGTGGCAATTTGGTCTTGATTATTTGGGTTACTACATATATATGTTAACGAATATCATTTCATTTTGATGGGCTCTTTTGTAGTAATAGTGAATTCATTATTATTTTGAAAAAATGACTTTTGAGTATAGTTGTGGATTGAAGAAATGCATGTGCAGTGGTTGATTTTGATAGTTACAGATTGGAAATGGGTACTGTTCGTAAATTTTTATAAAACGCAGAGTGTGTGAATGAAGGGAACAAAGCCTCTTACAAATTATGTGGAATACTTACTGTTTTGTGATGGCACTGTGTTGGATATTTGATTATTGGACAATGAACTAGTTAAGTACACAGTAATTGTTATTCGATCATGATGATTGTTGGTTGGTGCATCTATTCTTACTACAAAATGTTTTATGGATCACTTGATTAATTTCATGAACAGTAATCATTATCCTCCGCTCCCATTATCTCACTTTCCGCTAATTACAAACACTTTCACCTCCCATATTCATTTTTTCCCTCCCTTTTCTGAGATTGATTACAACCAAGAGAATTTATGTGTTAAAATGGATGAAAGTGGTAATGTCTTGGGTGGATTGCAGTGAGGTTTTATTGGTTCTCTTTATAGTTGATTGTTGTTGTCATTGAGCAGTGACCATTTATTCTCCCCTTTCATTATATCATATTTTCGCTCAATACAAACCCCTCACATATCTTAGGACCTTGTTTCACCCCCCTGCTCGTTGATTAACAATAAAAAAAATTGTATGGATTGGATTGCATGAGCCTGATACATTCTTAGCCAAATCTATTTCATATTTTTAAGAGTTGTCATGTATGGTTATTTAGAAGACTATTTTCTAATTGATCATACATGTAGGATGAGTATTTTCAGTCAAGGAAGCCATGACCGAGGAAACAGAGGTAGAGGTAACTGGAACTAAGGCCCAAGAAGGCCCATGTTCTCCATACATTTTGGCGTTGATTCAGAAGATCTTGGCCAATTGTTTCATGTCAGATTATTTAATTGGATTGGGAAGGGAATAGTCCAACCTAGGCCTGAAAGGCCTCCCTTCCAAGCCCTGCAAGCCTCGGGTATCCCTGTACCTCCTCATGTCTCTTTACAACTTGAGGTCCCTGAAAATGATGGATGGCAGGAGACTGTCCACCCAACAGTCTCCCAACATCGTGGCTGGCCCAAATTGTCTTTTCCTGCTCCTTCACCTTTGAACCCCATTGTTCAAGCTGCTCCTAACTACTCGCCAGTGAAATCCTCCCATGCTATCAAGAGATTGCAGACTAAATCCCACCATGCACTTGATAAAGGAAAAGCCATTGCTGCCCCTTCCTCGCCCTCCAATGACTCTGACAAATCCATGTCTTCCCGGATGCATTTGAGGGACGATTGTTCCCATGTGATCAACGAGATTAAGCCTAAAGGCTCTGCACATCCTAAGGCAAATTCAGGAAAATCAAGAGGTGACAACAGCAACCAAGGAAAGGTTGCATCGCAGACTAGGAAATATGTCTTTTGAGTTTTATGTTATCTATTGTTTCATGATAGTTGACTTCATGGATCTTTGGATAGCATGTTTATTTTGGATATATGAGTATTATTTTGAAATAATTTCAAATTTCATCAGGTTTAATTGACAAAAGTTAATATGTTAATGGGAGGCACAAGGAGGTGTATTTTCCTTAACTAATGGTTATGTGATGATTATTATGATTGTTATGAGCCAAAGGTACTTAGAAGGGGTCCCACCTACTAGTTATTATTTAATTATGACCCTTTATTATAAATATTACTTTCCCCCCTAACTAAAGTTAGTTGAGTCTTTTAATTAAATTAACTAATGAATTTGTTCAACTTTTTCAACCAATTATAATTTGTTAAAAGAAAAAAGGAAGGGAGGAACAAGAGGAGGATAGAAGCAGAAGCATGCTAAGGTTTTCTCTTTGAGTTTATATTAAGATAGTTCAATTTTCATTCATTCATATATTCATCACAACCTAGTTCTCTTTAATGATAGCAGGGTCTTATTGTAGATAACAATGTTTAGGGCTGAATCAAATCATTCAAACACTTGTTCGTCAGAGGTGTTGATCTATCTTTGATAGTCTGTGTAGACTTGTCTATTTGTGAATTAATTTTCATGACCGATACAGGCTATTGTGCAAAGTCAAGTGGGAAACAATATGTGGCAAGATGATCCATCTTTTAGAGTTTAGTTTTGGTTTTCTGTCAGAGGTCCTTTTGTATGTTCCATCGGGGATGTCTAATTTTGACTTTGGTCCAAGATTTCTGTATGAGATTTTGTAAAGAAAATGAATCTTTGGTGAATTGGAATGAAATAAACGATTTTTTTGCGTCTCATCTATCTTGATTATCATCTTGGTGTCTTTACTTATGTTCTTACATTTATTTCAGAAAATTTTATATTCAGAAAATCACCTAAAAAGTGAATTTCCAATAAGCTTTTTGTTGATAAAAGACTAGCCTAAGCACTTGTAATTAATACTTGTGAGTTAGGATGTTATTTTTGTTGGCTATAAACATAGGGTGATATTCCTGTCTACTTTGCTTTAGCCAAGTGAAGTCTGAAAATTCTTGAGTAAGATCAATTCATATCTTTTCCTCAACACAACCTAGGATTGAGTGTGAGATATGAGGACTGTATATTAATCCACTAGTATAACTTGTAACCACAACGTATTGTCATTAACAATTATGCAGTAAATGTAATACTTATTCATTCAGTATAGCAATATTTACTCAAAATAAATAGAGACATACATGCATTTAATCAATTAATGCATATGTTACCGTGGTTAACCCCCTCCTGGGCTACGTCCACAAAGATTTGGATCTTGGCTCTTTTATTATCATCGTTATGTCATTCCATCACCGTGCATTTTACAATTCCCCTCAGTAGGGTCAAGATATATTATGAGGCGGACTAGATCACATCATGCCCCTCATCCTGTGATATAACCTTCAATATCTACCCTCTTACATCCTTTCTAGATCAACAGCTTACAAAAATAGGTCATACAACAAAATATTACATATCGACTCGTTACTACCCTTCTCTCTATAATAATGACTAGTGTTCACAATAATCATGGGCTCCCTTTTGACACCTAAGTATCTATATTTATACATTTATGGCTCTTCATCCATTACAATACATTACAAAAACACTAACCCTAACGTCATTAGGTCTTCCATGCATGCACGTGTGTTGTTCTTCCTTCCAGCTGTCGCTTTCCTTGTGCACGCCTTCTTTCCAAAAATAGCCTTTCTTTCCGCTTTGGTCTGCTTCCAACAGGGGCTCAGGGGGAAGAAGAGTACCCCTAGCGTTGGCTGGGATGTACCGTTGAGGTATCATTGGTTGGAAAGAGATATCTAGACTGAACGATCACGCTAGGAGGACATCCTCGCCTCGTTGTCGTCGGTGAAGGTACGCCTGTTAAAGTTGTTACTTGTAATAAAATTTAATATTCACTTGTTTATTTTACGGTATTCGAAAGACGATTTCATTTCCATGAGATTTCCTTTCACATGTATCTCATGCCTGTGTTTTATTTATTCCTTGATTGCATTATTTTTTATTTATTGTTCTCCATGGAGAAGGTCTGGATGCAGATTGTGTTTTTATCTCCTGATTCCTTTATCCTATAAGTTCTTAGTTCGTGCCTCAGTAGTCGGCCAGGAGATGAATCGAATGTCTTTCACTCCGGTGTTAAAGATTTAGATTCAAATGCCCTGCTTTCATGTGCATGGATAATAAGTGAAGGATAATTTATCTTCCCAACAATTTCCTTACTGTGTACCGCGAAAAATTCCTCTTCATTATTCTGCGATTATTGTGTTTTTATCTCCGCGTTTTTTGGCGAATAATATTTGTGTCCTCATGGTTCTATAATCTGGCCAAGTTGGGATTCTCCTTTACTCCCTGCGATAGTAAGCATTCTCTGCATTGAACAAATTACCAACATTTCCTATATTCATTATCTTTTAATTATTATGAGCTGCATCTCCCATTTTGAAGCGCAAACCACCATAGTTCTTCTGATAGTATTTTGAATTATGCCTGTTGAGGATGTCGTCCATGAGTCTAAGTTCTGGTTGATTTATTTTTTAGATTAAGTGCAGTCTGGTGTGTTGAGTAATTCTTATTAAAATCTTTTGGATTCATAAGTTATTATTTATTATTGAACGTTTATGAAATTATAGAAACGAAAAAGAAAGACTCCTACTTCTACTTTGTAAAAATATATGTAGATACATTTTATCAAAGGTGCATTTAGAAGTGTATCTCGGTGGGTAGAACTATATCAATGATGTCTATCTGTAATTGATTAATTATCATTATGAATTTTGATGTTCAAAGGGTCATTTTCATAGCTAACTGTTTGTTCGATATTTATTGGTTCATTGCTTACCTAACTGTTGGTCAAAAAGACCAGGTAATGTCATAATATAGATTGAATAATGCATTGTTTGGAGCTATCGAACTAAGTCATAATAGGGCACAGTTGCAACACTAAACTTCCCAAAATTTCTCTCTGCGGTTTTTCTTTTTAATAGACAACAAATTACTTGGCGATTTTCCCAACAAAGGTAATGCCCTGGGCAATTTTCTTAGCATATTACACAACATTTTACACCATGATTTTATGGGAGATTTACCCAGTTTGACACAAATATTTCACCCATCCTTTGCACAGTACCCACCCAATGATTTTTGGGCTTGACTCTCTACGTTGAATGATAAATATCTGTGTTTTTCGAATGATAAATCTATGCATTTTTTTAATGATAAATCTCTACATTTTTGAATGATAAATCTCTGCATTTGAATGATAAATCCCTATGTTTTTTAATGTTAAATCCCTGCCTTTTTGGAATGATTAATCTCAGCATTTTTTTACATTTTTTTCTCAGCATTTTCTATCCTTCGCCTTGCTTTATTTTAGGATGACTATCTTCCATGTATTGAATGGATTACCAGAATATTATTTATTGATCCTTTCAGGATCAACAAAAGATCCTTCACGAGTACTTTCATATTAATCTTGAGTTTGGGGTTCGGTGACTGATTATGTTATTCAGGAAACAATGGTGCAGTTGTAGATACTCTTATTTACATATTTTTATTTATTACCTTCAATGAATCTGTATACCTTAGGTAGCATCTAGTTTTGATTTTTGTTAATATACATACATGTTTTTATATTTTGGTATTTAACAATCTAGGAATGGAATTTGTCTAAACATGACTTGAAGGATGAAGCCTTACTTTCTTTGACCTTTATCTATCACTTTCATGAATTCATATACCTTAGGTAGCATCTAGTTTTGATTTTGTTAATATACATACATGTTTTTATATTTGGTTATTAGAATGAACAACTCTATCAATAATATGAATGTGATTTTTGTTAATATACATACATGATGTTATATGTCGGTTGTTAGAATGAACAACTCTAGTAATAATATGAATATGAATGTGACAAAATATTCTAGAGTTTTTAAACACATATTTAAGTCCATAGAGACACATAATCATTGTAATGATGTAGATTATGATTGTTATGAGAAAAATTTTCTAAATTTTTGCATGTTTTTATTTAGAGACAATTAAGAGTCAGTTTTCCTTGATATTTTCATTTCATATATAAAATATCAATATAATGTTTCTTTATCATTTGGAAAAATTTATATTTTTACTCAAAACTATATCAACTCCCACACGTATAAACACAAATGGAAGCATTACAAATACTAGTTTTCGTTATATTTTTAATTTCAAAGCCAAATTCATTTATATTGATATTTATATTTTATAGAGATACGAATTGAATAGTAAGACTTATATTTAGAGGATGATGATGGTAGTTACCGTTATCTAAGACCACTTTTGTCTGTCGAACCTGAAGAAAATTTAGTAAAGATTTAATAGATTTGTTTTCATATTTTACTTTTATGCTTGAAGGATTGGAAAGAAGATTTCCTATATCTATTTATCTTTCATAAGTTATGAATATTTTAAAATTGAAACCTAATGTATCCATAGATAGAACATTTTAAGAGAAATAATTTATTTCATGTTTTGTTTTGCTAGGATGTAGAGAATAATAAAAACGTAATTTGCAGTGAAGCACAAATGACTTTTAATTTGAAATTATTGGTGCTAAAACTCTAGAAGAAGTCCCCACAACTTCCAGGATTCCACATTCATTCATTTATTATTTCAGTCGACAAATGATCAACGCAACTTAACATTGTCTTCACCTTAAAGTTTATTGATTATTAATTTGATTTGGTAAAAACAAAAAACAAAAAATCTTTTGCTTTGCGTCACATGTAGTCGTAACAACTGGGGTCGTTACATAATACTATTTCTCAAGAGATAGAAGTACAATAATAAGTAGAGAATCATAAACGATAAGTCCGAGATCATCCTTCCTGGCCTTGAGTTGCTTATCACCACTCATTTACGATATTCTTATAGAGCTAGGAGAAAATCTCTTGAATTTGATCCTTTGACCGAAATCTGGAGGCAAAAACAAGTCTTAGAAAATATGCATAGGAAACTTCACCAAACTCTTTCATATTTCGAAACTGAAGTTACCATCCTTTTATGAATGTTTTCGCTAAGGAAAAAAATAATGACTTCTAACTTAGGCTCAAGTCAGGCTTCTACTTCTCAGATAATCTAAAGTTTGTACAATTATTTTAATCTAGTTCAATCCACAACCAATACCATGAAGGTAATTGGAAATATGGGTTATTCCAATTTGAAGAAGACACCAACACCACCCCATGGCATGTACCTTCAACTTTAATTTTAAATCTAGATACTACTCTCCTTCATAAATTTAAATATCATTTGGTCAAGTTTTCAAGAAACGGAATTATATCTATTAATGAACATTTGATTGTTTCTTCTAATGCTTGTCATAACATAGGTGATAATTATAAAGACACCTGTATGAGATTATTTTTCAATTCATTAGAAGGGAGGGAAACTATTTATTTTTTTAATAGCCCCCAAAATCCTTCTCTACATGGAATAAATTATGTTACTGGTTCAAACATACTTATGGACAACCTCAAAGGCCAAATGATCTATTAAAAAATTATAAGAATTTAATTTATGACAAAGGTGAGACTATTAAAGCATTTAATCTACGTTTCAATAAATTATACAACCAAATTAATAAGGTTATCAGGCCTCATAATCAAGATTCCCTTATGCATTATTATAATGCTACACCTCCTTCTTATCACCATAGATTAGAAAAAAAGAGTGTCAATAATTTAGGCTCAACATTACAAACTTGCCTAGAATATGAAGAACAAGTTTTGAAAACTGGTCTTTGTCCTATAGAGGATTTGAATAAGCAGATTGATATGACTATTATTTTATAACTGATACAATATATGGATAATTGAATGATATATTTTGAAAAAAAGGTGATTTCTCAACCAATTCCAGAAATCTTTTCTCAAGCTTCACTTCAAAATCAATCTTTTCAACTATAACATCCCGCTCTGGCGCACTGACAAAACTTATTCTTTGAGGACACTTGCTCGCAAGTGATCTGGATTTTTATGATGATAAACCACTTATCCTTGATGATGATGCGTTATGATTGATGACAGGATGTTTTACTATTGTTGTA
>ML777461.1:360453-401681 GCA_009831015.1 Picea engelmannii | reverse complement strand
GTGTGTGTGTGTGTGTGTGTGTGTGTGTGTGAGTGTAATCACAATTTGACCATTTTCCCTTATAAATTTCACACATTGTTTTACGTAAAATATGATTAATTTATAATATTCACCAAAATTTACAAGTTTAAATAGTAAACTATATGTTTTTTTATTGAATATTGTCCTATATGTGTGTGTGTGTGTGTGTGTGTAATATTTTCAATCTGAAACAGTCACCTAGAATACTAGACTTAGGTATAATATTTGAATCCTTAAAAAATACCTTGGTTAGTATGAGAGAGTTATACCCTCTCAAAGTTGAACTATTCTTTGACCAATTCTATACCAAGTGGATACCACATCAAATCTTAGTATTCACACATGTGGAGTTAGTTGTGTTTCGAATTTCAAGAAAAATCTATAGGGTCTAAATCCCTAACTCCAATAAAAAGTTAGGGTTCTAAAATTCCCACCCTAACCATAGTGGCTATAATGGCATATTAAAATGTTAGTCACAAGGGTTGAAAGGGATTCCATTACTATTGTAATTATTCTCTATCCTATAATTGAATAGTGTATAGGAGTGATATATTAGAGAAAAACATAGGAAGAAGAGAACCATCTAGCAACTTATCATAGACCACAATGTTTATTAACTCTATAATGAGAGAATATTTCATTATATATCTTAGACTAGAAGAGCAAGGAACAATCCTTATTTCTTGCGAGATTTTTCACTCTCATGAGTTTCTTCATGGTATATCTTATGGTCAATGTGTTAATGGTGTGTTTGTTTTACTATTGTATATTTTTCTTATCTTCTCAACCAAATTCCCCGCAATAGAACATAATATCATTGCATTTTTAGTATCACTTTTCAAAGTTGAAGTATATAATTAGTATATACTATGATGAATTTTCCAATAGAATACTAATAGTAGTTTGTAGAGCATATTGGTAAAAAAACAATTCTTTTTACGATTTCTATGGAATATTTGTAAAATTTAGTGTGTCCTCTGAAGGGTCCAAACTTATTCTTTTGGACTACAATTATATTAATGTTAAATCTAGAGAGAAATTTTGGATCCTTTAGAGGACACACTAGTTCTAATGAGGAGGCGAAGAATGAGATAGAGAAAGAAAGGCCAAGCCCCAACAACACATATTTTGAGACTTTATTCAAAGTAGAAGCCCAAGTGTACATCAAGAAAGGATAAGAAGGTAAGTTAGATGTATTTAAATTAAATCATTAGATGCAATAGTTAGAAGTTTATTTTGGTGTGCATAATATAAGAGAAGAGCACAAAATAACATTAATCTAGTGGGTTATGTTCAAACTTAGTGGAAATACAACATAGAGACACTTAGAGTCGAGGTTGATCCACCATGAACTTAGAGGAAAATTTTCAAGGAACTCATTAACTTCTTATCCCATTGGGTATGAAGAGGAACATAGATTTAGTAGAACTAGTACTTGCAGGAAAAAGATAAAAGTGTACAATATACACTACAAAATTTAGAAAACAAGTAATTCTATTGGGGATATTTGTCAAGAACATAGACATAGTCATAAATTATTTCGGTGAACTCCACAACCACATAAGGAGGCAAGTGATGATTTTAATTTCCAAGAGAATTGATGAGGCCCGTGTACAAAGATTGTACTTTGAGAAGAATATGAAGAAAGGAAAATTAAGGCATTCAAAGTAGATAGACAAATTGGGTTCTCCTAAAAGAATAGGAAGAAAGAAGTGGAAGGGGAAAGAGAAAAATATTGTTGTCATTTTTCAAAAGAGAAAGGATACAAATAACCAATATGGGCATTGTAATAGAGATGGCCACACCAGGTATGAATGTTGGAAGTTGCAATTGATTTATATCAGAAGTACTATAAAGAGAAAACAAAGAAAAAATAATTATATGCATGGAATGAAATAGATAGTAGCTAAAATGTGTAAAACAAAAATTCTTCACCATGATGCATATGGAGGTAATAAAATTTAAGAGGAGAGATTCCAAAACTCTTCCTACTACTATTATATAGTCTTGTAGCATCGTAATTAACATTGTTTCCCTCTATAGTGTAATGTTCTAAGGAAAAACTCCAAGCTTGTATGAAACAACATGGGACATTAAGGGGGTTTTCGTAGTTTACATTACATTTGTGTCAGCTTTGCATTGTATTTTTCAATGCATTCTCTACATGGTGTCATATTAGCAATGAAAAACAAAACATAGAATGTTTTATAGTATCATGGGTGCATCATAATGCATCAAATAGTGTTGTGCAAAACACACAGAGATTCTATTTTTGCATTTCATTTGCATCAAAAAAATTTACATTGTGTCATACCAGCATCATGGTGTGTTGATATGGTATTCATTTTTTCATATTGAGCATCATTATTGAATCAAATTAGCATTGTTATAGCATAAACAAATGGATCGTTTTGGTCATTTAGTGTCATATTTGTGCCATTCTACATCATTTTTGCATCGTGTTAACATCTAATAGGTGTCGGTACTATTGATTGTTGAATGGTATTAATGTCTTTTTAACATCGTAATATATACATTTTGTTCCTTCTTAATGTGAAAATTACATAATTTTAGCATTTGTGACATAATTGATATTAATGATTTAATTATTTTTATTAATAACTAATTTAACAATAACAATAATACTAATTATTTTTATTATTATCATTATTATTAATTATTTAATTATTAATTACTAATTATTATTTTTATTATATTTAAATATTGAGTGAACTGATTACTAGTATAAGTCTATTTTATAGTGCACTAATCATGAGAGAAACAAACACACACACATAGACACACATGAAATACCCCATTAAAATTAAATCAATTTCAAACCATGGAAGAAAAAAAACATGTATATATAAATACAATGATATAATTTTAAATTAAATCATAAAACAACTATGTATTTTTTATGCCTATAAATAAGTGGTACATTGCTACCCTAGGGAAATATCAACTTTATATACGCCATAGAATGAAAAAATATCTACACATTTAAGGAAATGAAATGAATTTGATATATCAGAAGTTGATTGAATTTCCTATAAATAAGTGGTACATTTCCACCCTAGGGAAATGTCAACTTTGTGTATAACATAGCGAGAAAAAAAATTCTACATGTCAAGAAATGAAATGAATTTGACATTAAAATTTGATTGAAATGTTTCCATTTCTGTCCTAATCTTGTCAACCCTCATCATCTTCAGTCTATAAAAACATAGTAAAATAACATAAGTTCAATAAAATAAAATAAAATTGAAAATTATTAAAGATGTAATAAAAAAACACAGAGGTTAGTTGTATTGGTAAAGGGAAGGTGAAATTTATATTCCTTTCACTTCATCCTTTCAAGACTTAAACTTGACTTGAGTGACATAGAGAGAGGGGTGGTTTACTTACTATTTATTTCCCTTAATCAACCCACTAGGTCTAGGGATGTCTCCCTTGGAGTAGGTCTTTCCTCCTAAATAGAAAAGGGTATCCTGTTGGGGTGACAGTGATAGGATTACTCTTGTGTTATGAAAATATCATCCTACTTTCTTCTAGGCTTTGGGAAAGTATAAATTGTACGATAATATTTCCCAAGTCATATTTTAAACTTAATCATTTTGTCTTGCAGTTAAGTATCACATCATTCAATTCTCACCATTCCATTCTGCTCACTATATCATAAGATCCCAAGATTGTAACATACATGTTTACACTTGTCACGAATTCACCCAAGTTAATGTTACAATCCTTAAATTTTCCTCTAAACTTTTTCTTGGCACCAGATGCCATCTCCACATGTCTAAACTCATCTTGTTTGAATGCCTTCACCTTAATTATTTTAAGAGAAACACTAGATATAAAACTTTCAATAGCTCCTGGATCTATTAAAATACTATAATGTTGATCAAAGATCATACTTGATGTCGCAAGCACGGTGGACTGATACTCGACCTGACGATTTTTCACCGCTGCATGTATCATGTGGGCCTTGCCCAGATATCGAATTGCCATAGGTCATGATGATATGACAACTCTTTCCTTATCAATAATATAGTCTCTCTAATAATTTGGCTTTCCACATGTCCAACATCCATTCTTCGGTCTGGTGCTCCTTGTCCTAGAAGTAGTAGCTATTGGCCTAAGAGTCTTTTGTATTGGTCTATTCTGCAGACCAGATCTAAAATGTTGTTTTTTCTGCGGATGATGCTACTGCTGCTACTGTGGTTCCTTGTAAGGAGTCCTCTAATGAGGATTCTGTCGACCCGGTGTTGAGAATATAGGTTCTCTGGGTGTATCACAATGCCCAGAAGTCTGTTTGTTTGGTGTTTGATGTTGTGGTTCTCTAGGTGGCACTTGTCGTGTCTGTCTAGAAGGAGTCCTTCCCTGGCCCCTACTATTCAACTCTTCCTCGTCAATGAGGGCCTTCTGAACTACATCGTGCAACGTCTGAGGCATCAATATCATCACTTTTGCACGGATGTTGAAGTTGAGGCCGAACACAAACTTGTTAAACTTTAATTTCTCAGTGTTCAAATGTGGAGCATGTCTAAGTAGCTCTGTGTACCTAAACTCATACTCCAGTACCATATGAATACCCTATCATAAGGCATTGAACTCATTAATATTACACTCAATGAATTCATCGGACAAGTACCTCTCTCGGAATCATTTCTTGAACAATTCCCATGACACGTCTTCAATGGCCATGTTTAGTTGAGGTAAGAGTTTCTTCCACCAAAGAAGATAACTCCCTTTCAATTGAAAGACTGCCATGCAAAATTTCATGTTGGAGGTGTAATAGCGTAGTGCAAATCACATCACCATGTTCTCCAACCATGCCTCGATGGCTAAGCCATTTGTGTCACCCCAGAACTTGGGAAATTTCACTTTTGTGAGTTCTCTGTGTATACTACTACTGCCTATTGGAGTGTGTTGTGAACCCTCATTGGGCAAAGCATATATGCCCTCATCTCGATCCATGTGGTTGATCAATTCCTATGACAGCCTCTGGAAGGATCTCATCATACCTACCACATCTCCCACAACAACCTACTCCTTCTCAGTAGTCTTCTCCTCTCCACGTGGATTTTATCCCTCCTACGTGAATGCTCTTGGAGGAAGCATACCTCTTACCCCCGCACCACGTCTTCGACTCATCCTTCATCCTCTAACCATGATAACTGTCATGAACAAATCCAAAATTGTATTAGTGATACATATTTAACTATAAAACAAAACAGTGGAAGGTGTAACAGATCCACTGTCGCAGAGTTGAACCCACTCTAATACCATATGTAATGTCACCTCTGTAACATCACTATGTAAGAGAATACAACAAGTAGTAATTTGTTTTTGAACACACAGGTTAAGACAAATACAATACGACAAGTACATAAACATTTCAATCTAAAATATAAGATAATAACAGATAAAAGATCTATTAAATTAACATCACATTACTCTTAATCAACATAACTTTCATAAAAAATCATAATGCAATCATCAATAGAAATTTATAAATCTAGCTTGTAAAATATTTATCATTCAATTACACAAAGGAGTAAGAATAAGTATTGTTTACTCGCCCAAATCCTACCCTGCAAGGTTAGGATCTTCAAGACACATAATTGACACTCAAGTCCAGGATTCATCTAATTGATTTTGACCATTTAAGGTCTAAGGACTGGCGGTTGTTATGAGGAATGAGAAGATATATATTCCATAAGTCGACTTAGACTAATTTCACAACTAAAATTCCAACAATATAGTAACAAGAATGTACCACCTATGCAACATTCTAAAACAAATCACAATCTATTATATTCTTCATGATAATTATATATATATATATATATATATGCAAAACCTTTACCATTAAGAAACATCAACATAAGATTTACACTTATCTGTTGAGTGTTAACGCGAACTCTTTAATTTATTACTAATGTAACATTAATGATTAACAAACAATGATGAGTTCCATGACATAATCGCCTATAAAGATAAGACTCATTAACAATACCTTCCTCACGTTTAATATGTCCAAGTAATAAACTCCATTACAATCTCTACAACTTTGATAAATTAAAATATTACATAAACTTGAAAGAGTATTTTATAATATGATACATAATTGACACATTCTTCAATCATTGTTCAATAACAATTCATCTTATTCAATAACATTGATAATTATAAAAATCAAGGTTGTAACTAAGAATCTTAAACACTTCCCCTACCTCAATTATATTATTATATGTTTTCATATTACAATATTGACATGTATAGCTACAATTATATTTATGATCATTATAATGGAAACATAGTAGGTAAAGATGATTCCTAATCTTTATTTGTAAGGTAAAAGATTAGTCAAATATGTTATAAAATTCAAAATTCCACCTACTGAAAGAGAAGAAATAATTGATAACAAGGAATATATATCTCGACCAATCAAACTAGAATCAAATCAATGCTGAAACAATTTAACTGTTTTTAAGCTTATGTGAGGTGCAGATACTAACAATGTTTTGAGCATGCACCCCACAATTTAAGACTGATGAATTCACCAAGAGTGCTATCAACGAAGTGTACTTATGAATAGCGCGAAAAGAACATTAGTAGATATTAGAGGATTAAATATTCAATTTTGTTTTGTTTTTTATATAATTAAAATTTGTTTATTAAGGTCAATAAGAGCATGGTGATAAGTGTCAATTGGGTGTAGCTTGGATGGGTGTGAGGAATGATTGTTATCCTTTTCACTCAGGTTCAAATCTCATAATGGCATGAATAAATATCATATGAGTATGTTGTAATGGCTTCAAGACGAACAAAAATGAAATTCAGTTGAACGTATAAGGGATTATTACACACCTCTGTTAACAGGAGTTCTAATAATTCTATGCTAAATAGAAGATCGAATAGGATTTTTGTATCATTTTCCATCGACTTATTTTCCGTCATTTTGCAAGATAATATAGAACAAAATGCATGGATCACAGTCGATTATTATATGTTATACCAACAATCATTCGGTGCGTTTAATATTAGAAAATTCATTAAATTTTGTAATATTTTTTATAACAATCTGTCTACACATAGATATTGTGTATACATATATAATAATAAAAAATTATGATCTACTATCATTATAATTAAAAAAAATGATTTCAATACAATCAAAATTTAGATAATAGTAATTAGTCGACAATATTAATATGATAACCAATAAAGATGTTGTTGATGAGAATGTCATTGTTGAAGAGCTCCACTTGGACTTTCATCCAATTCCTTCGCTTTCCAATCCAAGGATTTCATCGATACCTCCAAACCAATGCTTGGGGTACTCTTCTTCCCCTTAGCCCCCGAGTCACAAAGGGGCCACACACAAAACCATAAATCAATAACACCAAAACTTTCCCTCACAATGAAGAGATTCCACTATTTACCAAGTTTTGGAACCCAACTCTCAACAAGTAAACTAGTTCATAAAAATTTGACATTATAACAGTACTTTCCCAAGTGATCCCCCATATCCCTTCCTATCCATTTATTTTAAAGAAAAATTCTCAATGACAAATGTCCCCTCATGCACAATAAACAATTTTTTTAATAATTTAAATAAATGATTATTCACCCACACCACATGTCACACTCTCTCAAAGTTGCAGAAGTAAAATCTCTTTTATTTTGATTAATTAGGAATTTTCCTTCACATTCCCCATTTGTTCCTATTTTTTCTCTTAGTTGTCCCTTAGTTCCCCAATCTTTCATTTATTTTGTGTCCCCTAACTAGATTTGAGTTTGAGTTGGACTATGAGTATTCTTTTAGTTAGGATTAGTGGTAGATTGACTCAAGATGCTACTTTATGAGGACCACCTATTCTCTCATGTTTTTATTTTATTTTATTTAAAAATCCATTTATTATTTTCATGCACACATGTGCATCTACCCACTTATTATTATTTCTTCATTTACTTAACTTAATAGTCTAAATCCCCTTTATTCTCTTTCTTTGTTTTACTTATTCAAACATATTTAGACTTGGACTCTTTGTTATTTTGTTGTTTATAATTTAATAATCATGTGCATGCTCTTTTCTATCAAAGTCTAAATACTTTATTTATTTCCTATTCCTTCTATAGTTTTATTGACTCACATTTTGCTTGCGTGACGTTCCCTTCAAGACGCACTTTCGTGCTCCAAGGGTGCCAGTTGCCTTTGACTAGTTTGGAAGTTTTTCTGACACTTGGAGTCAACAATACACTTGGTCGACCTTCTGAGAGACTAAGGGTTGTCTAAGGAATAAGGATTTTGCCTTATTGTGCACCTCTTATAATTCTTCATGAATGACTGTCTCAGTCTTCCCTCATGACATCGTGGACCTCTCAGAATGAGATAATCGTTAACCATGCATTCAGGTCATGGAGGTAGTGCTAGTAGGCTATGACAGGGACACTACCACACCTCTCCCTCATCTGTTTAGTTTTTGTGTATGACCCCTTTACTCCTTATGTGAGTCACATTAGTAAGCGTCACCAAGCCTGCACCCACTGACAAGGTAAATGTCAATAATCCATATGCATAATATCCATACTAAAATCATCACATAAATCACATGTGTGTAAATCAAATACTAAAACCAAATACAAGTCCACTCCCTGACTCAATCCGAAGTCCAAGGAGGTTCGTTGAGGCCATCGACATCCTCAACCTGTCATGTATCCTACACACTCAGGAGAACTTATCAATAATAACTGTCAAAATATATACATCTAGAAATTAATATATAATCACAATGATATCATAATATAACTCATAATCAAAGCATAATTATAATGTGTCATAACCAGATCACTTACTTGCAAGTGTCCTCAAAGAATAGGTTAGTATATATGTGCTCAATGGATCTGAATGTTACGCTTTGAGCTTAAGTATAAGAACATTCCTTGTGCCTTGTGTGTTTATCCATTAGTTACAATGATTGGTCCTATGGGAAAAGGGGCCACAAAATTAGCACCTACCCAATTTTTGATACATCAAAGGGAACAAAGATAAAATTAAAGCTCGAATCCAATCTATTGAAGAATCGAGGACGTAGTGGTAGCATATGATCGAAATGGAGGAGTCAATCCATGTCTGTGATTGAATCATAAAGGACCTGTTCAAGATAACTATGAAGATAAGTCAAACAAGTGACAAACTAAAATTGAAGGGATTTTTGCATAGAGTAATAAACAAAGGAGAAAATCCGTTGTTAATGAAAATGACAACATTATTGTTATTGTATTATTAAAATGAAAAGGTACATTGGTTCATTTTCTCTTTTACAAAGAGACACATTGTTTCAATATCATACACCTTCTAGGAGACTATATAAAAGAATAAATATGGTGAATAAGAGTGGGTCTCTAGGAGCTAACTTGGAAGATCAAAACATAGGCAGAGTCCAAGGAAGAATTTGAACCTGAACCACACACATGAAGTGGGGTTGGAAGGGAGGAGAAAGGTAGGATTGGAGTCCTCTACAGTTTAGAGCCTGAACAACAGGGAGTTGCATCTTCCTCAATTTGTTGGTTGAAAATAGAGGATTAGAGTCCTCTATATGTTTGAGCTTGATCTACAAGGAGTTGCAAGTTCCTCAAGTTGGTTCTTGAAAAAATGGGATTGGTATCTCCTTGAGTAGGTTCTCAAAAAAAGGGAGATTGGTGTCTCCTACAAGTTGTAGCTTGTAAAAGAAATATAAATTGTATCAATGCTACATTTAAAATTCTGTGTATTTTACTTTATTGTTGATCAATGATTATGGTTAATAAGTTTAATAATTAAAATTGTTTAAAATTGTGAAAAATAAGTAATATTGATTCACCCCCCCTCTCAATATTGAACAACATTTCAACAGTTAAATCCTTGTAGGCCATGTGGACGATATTGTATTATGGAATTCTAGACCTTGGAGGTCAGTGATGCCCAGTCCTTCTAGTACCCATTCGCATCGCCTTTCGTCTTGGATAGGATTGGAGGTATTAGGGTGGATCTATTAGGACACATGGTTTTATGGAGCGATTGATTTGTATTATAGGGGTGACCGCACTTTGTAAGGATAGTCCACCCATGGTATTTTACACCTATGTCATTTCCTACATGGTCATGTCTCTAGAGGTTGTATGCATATTCTTTGCCTTGGTGCATTATTCATTTTACAGTTCTCATACATGGTAGTCTCACAATTCACAACATCTCCACATTTTTTGAGGTAGTGCACGAATCCTGATGCATGGGGTCATAAGGCCAAAAATACAACAAGGTCTCAAATTGACCGTAATCATGTGCACTTGACATGCCACATCAAAATTTTGGCAAAAAGGAAATTTTATAAAAAAAAAAAATCAATTGTCTAAAGGTCATGTAGGAATTTTTATACATGAATGTGGGAAAATGAGTCCATTTATTGACATGCAGGAATGTATTTGACAACGAAGCTTAAGAAAATCATGTTCTGGAAAAAAACCCATGTGCCAAAATCCTTCAGTCCAGAAAGTTTTACGTAGACTCAACAAAATTCAAGCTAAGAAAAAGGGGGTAAATTTTAAAAGGGCACATTAAAGGTAAATTTTAAAAGGGGTCATACCCTTTTATTAGTCCCTGCCTTCTGTAGGACTATAGCAATGAGTTCGTCAATGACCGCGTATTAGTTCTATGGTTGACTTAAATTTTTCCTAGATTCACAATGTTCGACTTAGGAAAACCTCAATAGTTTTTTTATTAAAATTAAAATAAATTAAAAAAATTCATTTTTCTATTTTCTCATTGGATTTCCACTTAAAAGTGTTATTACCAAGGTGACGGAAAGCATTAATATTTACAATCTGATCTTGATCAAATTTTGGATCTACTCGTATTGTTTTCAATTCCCTTGCTACGTGTAATTAGTGTATTGATTAAGTCTTTGCCTCGTCGTCTGAGCCCTCTCCCTCGTTCAGAGAGATTATCCCCTACATAGCCTTCTTAGACTGCAGTCACCTGGCACCTTAGCCTAGATCACGAGCTCACCCACTGCCTTATTCACCAGTAGTACATATTATCATATCCATCAAGATCGCCATCGTGTTCAGGGATGGAATCCTGATAATTTTGGCATTTGTTTCCACTAATTGGCCACGCGAGCATCTGTTTCAGACATGGAAGTATCCGCCATTAGATTAGAGCACCATTCCTCTGATATTTCATATCACACAACCAGGGGGCTTAGATCTGCAGCGGTACAGGAATTTTCAGCATATACTGTGAGGGTTTGATCAAGCCGCAGAAGAGGCAGACGTAGGCGTGCTTAATAGCAACACAAATCAATCATGGAAATGATTGCAATGAGCTCGGCCAGCGGGCTACTGGCCATGATGAATGAACACCATCCCATTCTCAAACTCCATAATTTCTGGCCCAATATTTCTACCAGTGTCCCTACAGGTAGAGCAGAGATAGTATTACAATTATAATGGCGCTGGGAGTGGTGAAGTCCCTGGCTGGGTTTCTCCTACTGCTGAATTTATGCATGTTTGTGACTGTGGATGGTATTGTCGGATGGGAGCTCAACATCGCCCTCGAACACACTTACTCTACTGGTACTTATTACTTGTATGCATGATATGTTTTTGTGCTTTTATACCATGGAGTGTTTTGTTGATTGACTCTATGACTAACTTGCAGGTTGGAAAAGATCTTCATGTGGGATTTTCTCCAGTGTATTTTCCAATGGGGAATGAAGCAACATGATTCAAGGTTATATTTTCTTTGATAGTTGTTGTAGTAGGAACTGCTTCGTGCCTTTCAGGACTCCATCATCTCCGGGTTTGGACTGCCCATAGCTTGGCTTCTAGCATCCTCCATGACATCTTGGGCCCTCACAGTACTCGCCATGGGGTATATATATAATAACTACAAGTGCCAATACAAATTATGATTTCTAATTCATCTATGAACACTGAAATGTGGATGAGCTAACAATTTTCCATTCACAAAACTGCAGGTTGGCATGCAAAGAGATCCATATGGGCGGCCGAAACACAAATTTGGTATGTACTACTCCTATGCTATCATGTTCATACGGCCACTGATTTCCTCATTCCTTTGATTCAGTTATGGCGTTTTTTACAGTTAGGATTTTATAACTTAGCATTTGTGTGCAGATGAGTCATTTGAAATGGAACCGGTCAGTTTGGTCTTGTCTCGACACCCCAAGTCATCCAACAGTTCGTGCTTCCATCATTCACATTCACAAATCTTAGAGACAACTCCCCTTGGGTACACACATTTGGATTGTGCGTCCAAGGTGCCCCTACTCATCCGATATAAGGTCGTGAGGATGGTCACCACTCCATCCTTCTGTTTGCCACGACGGTCTGCACCCCTGAGCCAATCTTGAAGACTCTCTGTCATCCACGATGAATGTATTACTATTAGAAATTGATATACCCCATAAAATTGATTGGTCCTTTATGGAATCTATAAAAGTAAAAATGTTTAAGAAATCTATAGAAGTGAAAACGTTTAAGAAGTCTAAACGTTTAGACTATGCTGTTAGAACTTCATTTGCTAAGTTAGTTGTTGATTAGGCCGATTAGGACCCTATCTTTCATCTATAAATACTTAATTGAAGGAATATTGTTTTCATTCGACTCATTTTTGGCTTCTTTGTCATATTGTTTCGGGTTGGATATGTACCAGTTGGGCCAACGATTTTGTATGGAGGATAATAGTATGGAAGGTAATACGGAAGCTAATGCAATAACCGAAAAAATACAACTTTCTCTGGAAAAGTTGGAGAGTTCTTCATTTTATGAAGAGTTTCAACATCAAATGCAAGACTTAGAAATGGTTGAATGAATAAAAAGGGTGATAAAAATAGACCCAGATCATTCACAATTACAACTAGTTCTCTATGGCCTTGGAAAAATAGATTATGATGAAGTGGTTTGGTCTTTGGATCATAATCACATGCAATTAAATTTAGTGATTTTATTAAGAGAGAGATTTCAATGGGTGAGTGATATCGTGGTGTACGATCCAGTCTTGTCTCCAATCAAGCGAATGGCTATAAATGCCTTCAGCTGTACTTGTTTCTCTGTTAACGAAAATGGCAGACAGAAGGTGGACAAACCCACGTTATTTTTCATGCCTCATTGTCCGTTTGATCTGTTTGCTAATGTCTTGGAAGAAAATTGGATGCCTACCAATTTGAATAAGATTATTATATTAGGGAACAATTTTCATCGGTTCAAGGAAGAATTTTACCATGTTCTTAAGAGCATGCCCATCATTCTAAACAATGATCATGTATTGCATGAAACACCTTTTCCATTTACAGAATCTCTATGAGGGCATTTGGTAGTTTAAGTTGGCATTTCTTTGCCGCTTCATTAGACAATCTCAAATATTGATTGTTCTCTATGGGATTTGATCTCATTAATCAAATCTTGATTGTTCTCTACGAGATTTGTCCACACAGATTTTCACAGTTTAAAGTACTGATGTTTTGGTTTTTTCATATTTTTTTGGTTTAATTTTATCTGAAATCTAGTTAACAACAAACTCACCGGTTCCATTTCAAATGAAAGGAAGCACAACTGTGACCTCCTCGGTTTAGTAGTAGATCACCTGTCATATATCAGGATGTGATGGTTCATGACAAGAAAATTAATGCAGAGGGGGATGATAAACATTTTTCTTGGAATCAGATACTGTAGGTTTAAAGAGTTGGATTTCTATATGTTCCTTAAATGCAACATACATGAGGATTCGGTTTGTGTACGAGTTGCAGCATTGTATTATGTAAATCTATGCTACTTTTAATGCACACGTGTATGATGGAAATATGTTTCTCTTCAACTAAAGTCTTTCTTGCGTTCAAGTTTTTTCCTAATTAATTTGCGTTCAACTAAAGTCTTTCTTGCGTTCAAGGTTTTTTCCTATTATAACAGGCTCGTCGATAATTTATGGCCCGAGATTTCTACTAGTGTCCCTACAATGTATGTTATGTTTCCTTCCTTTATTGGCATTTCCAAGGTTTAATTCCATTCTGTTTCGCAGCCCCAATATACTTATTTTGTCATAAATCAATAACTTCTTAGGTTGCATTTTGACATCCGCGAGGTCATAGAATTATTGCGTTTTTAGTGCCAGTCTGCTTGTTTTCAAACCTGCTAAAGGCAGGGACTATGTTGTCTTGCAGCTCTTGTTAATTATGCTCTAAGGTACTAAGTGTTAAAAAGGGAAACCTATATATTATGTAAAAATCTCCCCTTATCCTAATTCTACGGTAAAAAGTGAGTGGAGAATGATGTCATGGGCCACCACTCTACTTTATGTTTGTCTTTTATGAACACCCCATTGACTTGAAAGGGGACAGATTGAATATTATGGAAAGGGGGTAGACTTGGTTATAAAGCTGCCAAAATTCGAGGCAACCACTATCTTACATTGTTATGGCATTAAAGCACCCCCCACTCAAATAAATTGGCCACAAAGTATGAATTGAGGATCAAGTCAAGGAATCTTCCACATAAAATAGCTGCCAACATACTTAAGGAATCAAGCTAGTTGTGGATTGGATTAAAGTGAGTCGCTTGGGTAATAAATCAATGCAAATGCATGGTCAAAGCAAGGTAAATCGACCCACACATTAAATTAAATAATTTGTGGCATATTTCCCAGCTAGTCATTGAACCCATCTTAGTAAATAAAGGGAACAACTACCACTTTACTTGGCTAAAAAGACAACCATGGAAGCATCCAAGTGGATTGTGGGTTAAAAAGTGAAATGTTCGGTCAAAATATCAATTGTTCCATGCTAAAATGGCGCAGATGCCCACCGAGGCACGTCCGCAACTACCAGGACCTTCTTCGACTCAGGCTCGAAGAGCTACTATGCCCCTCAGATCCTGTATAGGGACCTTTTGTCACCCACAGGATACTCTATTGATCTCTCGGCAGTCTTCTCGAGAAATCGGGTTTCGCGTTATCGCGAAACCTGTGACCACGTTCCACGTGCTATCCAAAATCCCGAACCTGATGGGTCAAAAGTCAACGCTTCCGTGCTTGTCAGGGATTTCCCTATCGGAAAATCGGAACATACGATGTTGCGGTTCACATGCGCCACGAATCTCCGAACCCCGAACTCTGAATCACACGTGCACTTTCTCCCTGCCACGTCGCCTTCTCTATCCTCCCTATCGGGAATCGCGTGATCGCGATTTCAAAGGTCGCGGTCCCTTGCACTAGAAAATCCTGAATGCCGAATCCCGATTTCCGGGATCCCGTGCCACGTGTCCCCAGAGTGATCGACGGCTCCGACGGCTTTGGGAAATCGCCAATCACGATTTCGATCAGTTTGAAACTCTCACCTCCACAAACTCCGAAGGCCAAATCCCCGAAGGCTATTGGACTCCTCCTGCGCAACTTCTCCAAGGTCTGACGGTAGGCGGGACTTCGCGAGTCTCCCCTGCGAACCCTGACCGTCGACTCCTCCTCTTTGGGTCTTCTCTCTCTAAAGCTCCTTCATGTCCACACCTGCTCCTGGGTCCTTTCCAAAGTATCACAAAGGAACTTTTCCTCCTGAGCTCGTCAACTCTGAATCTTTCAGAGACTCTGCACACACTCCTCGTGTTCGACTATCAACAACTCTCAAAGTGTTGAGTCTTCCAGGCTCTGTGCACTTCTGGCAACAACAATCTCTGCCTTCTTCTGCTCAAACTAGCCACTGAGACTTCAATTTCAGCCTACACTTCTCCTGCACGGCTCTACCAACCCCTTTGAACTTATGGGTGAACGAGAATAAGAGTTTAACTATCGAGCCTCATCAACGCACTCTATGCGGATGAATTCAACTGCACTCTATGCAGGAATCTCCCGGCTCAAACAGAGAAACAATTGAAACTTATTCTCTCCCCTCTCAGACTTCAGTTAAAAACATGAAATCCTATGCACAACGTACATCAAGCAAATTCATACAAGAAAACAAACACTCATGAGCATGTAAACAACATACACAGAGAAACAACACCAGCCATGAGAATGAATCAAAGACTCTCTTCTATTAATTCAAAAACATTTGTACATGGGTGTTCTTCACAAGTTCTCTGCTTACTCCTCTCTTCTTGCTCCTGAATGAATGAATCTGAATAATAATCTTACAATGTACAAAGGAGGGTGTCTATATCCGTTTTCCCTCTTGAAAACTGAACTGTCTAATCTAGACTTAACTATTCTATCTACCTGCATTAAATCTATTAAATGCCTTCCTATCTACTAAGGACGAGAGCTTAAAGGCTCAAGGTCCCCTTTACAATACAAGTGTGCTTCTTTATGAATGAATTCATTAAAGAGCGGCGCAACAACTCCCAAGTACCTCAAAATGTGTGATGGCGCTGCCTAGCCGTTTCCTCTCGATGCGCTGGCTCGCATGATGAGTGAGCAATGCTCCTGCATCATACTCCTTGGCTTGAAAATTTTCATGGGCTCCTGTCCATGAGCTCCTACACGGTCTGTCCATGCCTCTGTATGTCTTCTTCATTTTCCCAGCTAGCATCTTCAACTGGGTGATTCTTCCACTTCACTAGGTACTCGAAATACTGCTTTCGCCTGGTCTTCCTTCCCACTCGCTTGTCCAGTATGGACTCCATCTACGGCTTCTATGCAACTGGTAATTGCTTCTGCCACTGGATTATTGGTTCCTCAGTTCCATTCTCCATTTCTCCAGCTCTGTATGGGTATAAATCTGCTATGTTGAATATCATAGATATTCCGATGCCATCCAACAACTCAATTTCATAAGCATTCTCTCCGAACTTCTTCAGGACTCTGCACAGCCCAATTTTCTTCATCTTCTGCTTGTTGTATGTTCCCCTTGGGAACCTTTCCTTCCTTAAGTGTGCTAGAACCAAATCATCGACTTCGAACTGAGGTTGTCTCTTCCGCTGATCGACTCTGCGCTTATACTCCTGATTCGATTTCATCAGTCGCTGCTTCACCTGACAGTGAAGTTCCTGCATCGCATCAGCGAATTCTTCTACACTAGCACTGCTATTTGCAATCTGTTCTGAATCCCGCAGTTCAGAAACTCCTCTTGGATGCATCCCATATACAACCTGAAATGGACTCCTTCCGGTGCTCTGATTTACTGACTCATTATATGCAAACTCTGCCTGTGGCAACACATTATCCCAGCTGCTATGGTGCTCTGTCACCAGGCTTCTCAGTAAGTCTCCAAGACTTTTGTTGACCACCTCTGTCTGCCCATCTGTCTGTGGATTGTAAGCTGAACTAAACGCTAAGTTATTCCCTATCTTCTTCCACAGCTTCCTCCAAAAATGACCTATGAATTTGGTGTCCCTGTCCGAGACTATGCTTCTCGGTAATCCATGAATTCTAACAATTTATTTGAAAAACAAGTTTGCGATGTGCGTCGCATCGCTGGTCTTCTGGCATGGTATAAAATGTTCCATCTTAGAAAACCTGTCCACGACCACAAAGATGGAATCAACCCCTCTTTGCGTCCTCGGCAAACCCAATACAAAATCCATACTTATCGCCTCCCATGGTCTCTTCGGTATGGGAAACGACTGATAAAGACCTGCATTTTGCTTCCGGCCCTTCGAATGTTGACAAATTCGACACTGGTCAACGAACTTCTGGACATCTGCTCGCATGCTTGGCCAAAAATAGGATTCGCTCAACTTCGCAAATGTTTTGTCGTGGCCAAAATGCCCTGCTAATCCTCCACTGTGTTTCTCCTTTAGTAGGTTCTCACTCATGGAGTAATTCGGAATGCACAGTTGATTGCCTCTGAACAACAATCCCTCCTGGATCATGAAATCTATCCATGGGCTCCGATCCCTGAGAACGGGATTCTCAACTGCTTCATATGCTTCTCCGAAGTCTACATCTCCGATATACATGTCCTTCAGATTCTCAAAACCCAATTTTTTGATTCGGAACTCCTGCAACAACAAACATGTCCTGCTCAAAGCATCAGCCACTTTGTTAGCAGTTCCTGAAATGTGTTTAATGACAAACGTGAAATTCTGCATATACTCTACCCATTTTTCATGTTTCTGGTTCAACTTATCTTGTTGACTTACAAACTGCAATGCATGATTATCACTATACAATACAAATTCTTTTGGGATCAAGTAATGTCTCCACTTCTTTAATGCCTGTATTATGGCATAAAACTCTTTATCGTACGTGGAGTATTTCAGCTTTGCGTCATCCAGCTTCTCGCTGAAATATGCAACTGGCCTGTCCTCCTGACTTAAGACCGCTCCTATAGCATATCCGTTGGCATCACATTTCACCTGAAATGTCTTTTGAAAATCAGGAAACACCAGAATTGGTTGCTCTATGATCTTCCGCTTCAACAGATTGAAGCTTTTCTCAGCCTCTGTTGTCCAATGAAAAGACTTGTGCCGCTTCTTCACTGTGTCCATCATCGTCGCGCTAATTCCTTTGAAGTTCCTAATGAATTTTCTGTAGAAACTAGCCAGTCCATGGAAACTTCTCACTTCAAACACATTTCTCAGTGATGGCCAATTTTTGATCACTTCCACTTTCTCCGGATACATCCTCAACTCATTTGCCAAAATAACAAAACCCAAGTAAATGAGCTCTGTCTTCATGAACGAACACTTCTTCATGTTGATCAACAGCTTTTCCTGCTGTAGCTTTCTCATCACAATGGCCAAATGTTTCAAATGTTCAGCCTTTGTCTTACTGTAGATCAATATATCATCCAGATATACGACTACAAATTTCCCGATGAATTCCCTCAGGACTTCATTCATCAACCTCATGAATGTGCTCGGTGCGTTTGTCAAACCAAACGGCATGACCAGCCATTTGTACAAACCTTCATTTGTCTTGAACATTGTATTCCATTCATCACCTTCCCTCATGCGAATCTGATGATATCTGCTCTTCAGATCAATTTTTGAAAAATAATTTGCCCCACTCAGGCAATCCATCAGATCATCCATTCTCAGTAGTGGAAATCTGTATCTGATAGTGATCTTATTTATCGCCTTGGAGTCTATACACATTCTCCATCCTCCATCCTTCTTTGGACTTAGTATTGTCGGAACAGCACACGGACTCAGGCTTTCCCTGACCAGTCCCTTATCCAGCAGCTCCTGTACCTGCCTCTTAACCTCCTCATTCTCCTGTGGCGTCAGTCTATACACAGCCTTATTCGATAAACTAGCTCCGGGTATGAGGTCGATGTGATGACTCACACTCCTCATCGGTGGCAACGAACGAGGTAGTTCGTCCACGATGATGTTAGTGAACTCTCCCAGCAGTTCCTGAATCTTGTCCGGTAGGTCATCCACTCTTGTGCTAGTCAGGACAATTCTCGATTTCCTGACCACAAAGAATTGTGGATCTTCCTTCTTTTCCATCTCTGTGAGAAGATCTTTCCTACTCATGAGAAGTATGGTGTTACTTACTTCCTGTTTCACTTCTTTATCCTTTATCGGAAGCAGTCTGTGTGTCCTCCCATCCTTTTCCAAAGTGTATGTGTTCATCCTTCCGTCATGAACCACATTCCAGTCATATTTCCATGGTCTACCCAGCAATACATGACAGACATCCATGGGAATGACATCACATAGGACCTTATCCTTATATTCACCAATTTTAAATTCAACTAAACATTGTTTAGTGACACTCACCTGATGTCCCTTCTACAACCATGAGACCTTGTACGGACTTGGGTGATCAGTTGTTCCCAGCTCCAGTTTCTCCACCATCTCAGTTGAAACGAGATTGTTGGTGCTTCCGCTGTCCACAATGACCTTGCATTTCCAGCCCTTGGTCTTGCATGTGGTCCTGAACAGTCTGGTTCTCTGAGCTGTGTCCTCCACCTCCTTCTCAGGTGTTAAGAGAACTTTGTGCACTGTCAGTGAACTCCCACTTTTGGTGTCTTCTTTCTCAACATCACACCTCTGCGCCTCAGTGATGTGAGCTTCTCCTCTGTCTGGTTTCCTGTCTGGACAATCAATGGCTTTGTGTCCATCTTTTCCACATGTGAAACACATGATGACTCCTCCTCTGCCTCTTCCTCTACTTTTGGTACGAGGAAAAGTGTTGGCATCAACATAACCACCACCCTGCTCTGTATGTTATCTCCTCGGCTCAGCATATTGTTGTCCTCGCTGTGAGGTTCCACCTCTCTCAATCTTACCCTGAGGTTTCTTCCATTCCTCCTTGGGCTTCTGAAACTTCTCTTGGGCAACTGCCTTGCCTCTGGGCTGACTTCTACCTCGCCCTCGTTGTCCTTGCTTACGGCTCAGCTTCTCCTCGGCTTTCAGAGCCATCTGGTAAGCATCCTCTACAGTTCTGATGGTTACCATGCTTAATTCATCCTAAATGTCATATCTTAGACCATTCAGGTATCTAGCTACCTTTTCATCATCGCTCTCCCAATGACCTGCTCGGATATTGAGCTTGTAAAATTCCTCGGTATACTCTTTTACCGTCATCAACTTTTGTCTCAGGTTCTGCATTCTCCTGAATAGTGTGATCTGGTAATCCCTAGGGATGAACTTCACCTTCATCTTCGTGATCATTCTATCCCATATTTTGATCTTTTGTTTGCCCTTGGAACGTCTATCTTCCTGTAGCTCGTCCCACCACAATACTGCGTGTCCCTTCATCTTGGTAATAGCATGTCTTATCTTTTTATCCTCTTCGATATCTTCATAGTCGAAGTAGGTGTCAAGAGCTCGGATCCAATCCAGCAACTCTTCTGCATTCAGGATTCCTTCATACGCTGGAATATCCATTTTTGTCTTCGAAATCATCCTGGCGATAGCTTTAATCAGTCGCTCGGTTGATGCATCCTCTGTTGTGACCTCTTCTTCATGTCCAGCCTCCTCTTCAACTTCGGAATCTCTAATATCCCCAGCACCAACTCCGCGTCTTTGTGTTGTCTCCATCTCCTCAAGCCTTGCTCAGAGATCTCTCATCTGCCGCTCCATTTCCGGATTCCCTGCCGGCCTACCTCTTCTTCACACATCCCTATCTTCCGGGTCTGGTGACTGTCTTTCTCTTCTGGGCGGCATGATGTAATCCTCTTCTCTGCTACAGAAAGCAAAGAACTCCCGCTCTGATACCACTCTGGCGCAGATGCCCACCGAGGCACGTCCACAACTACCAGGACCTTCTTTGACTCAGGCCCGAAGAGCTACAATGCCCCTCAGATCCCGTATTGGGACCTTTTGTCACTCACAGGATACTCTATTGATCTCCCGGAAGTCTTCTCGGGAAATCGGGTTTCGCGTTATCGCGAAACCTGTGACCACGTTCCACGTGCTATCCAAAATCCCAAACCTGATGGGTCAAAAGTCAACGCTTCCGTGCTTGTCGGGGATTTCCCTATCGGAAAATCGGAACATACGATGTTGCGGTTCACATGCACCACGAATCTCCGAACCCTGAACTCTGAATCGCACGTGCGCTTTCTCCCTGCCACGTCGCCTTCTCTATCCGCCCTATCGGGAATCGCGTGATCGCGATTTCAAAGGTCGCGGTCCCTTGCACTAGAAAATCCTGAATGTCGAATCCTGATTTCCGGGATCCCGTGCCACGTGTCCCTGGAGTGATCGATGGCTCCGACGGCTTCGGGAAATCGTGAATCGCGATTTCGATCAGTTTGAAACTCTCGCCTCCACAAACTCCGAAGGTCGAATCCTCGAAGGCTCTTGGACTTCTCCTGCACCTAAGAGTTAAATCCCGCGCAACTTCTCCAAGGTCTGACGGTAGGTGGGACTTCGTGAGTCTCCCCTACGAACCCTGACCGTCGACTCCTCCTCTTTGGGTCTTCTCTCTCTAAAGCTCCTTCCTGTCCACACCTGTTCCTGGGTCCTCTCCACAGTATCACAAAGGAACTTTTCCTCCTGAGCTCGTCAACTCTGAATCTTTCAGAGACTCTGCACACACTCCCCGTGTTCGACTATCAACAACTCTCAAAGTGTTGAGTCTTCCAGGCTCTGTGCACTTCTGGCAACAGCAGTCTCTGCCTTCTTCTGCTCAGACTAGCCACTGAGACTTCAAGTTCAGCCTGCACTTCTCCTGCATGGCTCTACCAACCCCTTTGAACTTCTGGGTGAATGAGAATAAGAGTTTAACTGTCGAGCCTCATCAACGCACTCTATGCGGATGAATTCAACTGCACTCTATGCAGGAATCTCCTGGCTCAAACAGAGAAACAATTGAAACTTATTCTCTCCCCTCTCAGACTTCAGTTAAAAACATGAAATCCTATGCACAGCGTACATCAAGAAAATGCATACAAGAAAACAAACACTCATGAGCATGTAAACAACATACACAGAGAAACAACACCAGCCATGAGAATGAATCAAAGACTCTCTTCTATTAATTCAAAAACATTTGTACATGGGTGTTCTTCACAAGTTCTCTTCTTACTCCTCTCTTCTTGCTCCTGAATGAATGAATCTGAATAATAATCTTACAATGTACAAAGGAGGGTGTCTATATCCGTTTTCCCTCTTGAAAACTGAACTGTCTAATCTAAACTTAACTATTCTATCTACCTACATTAAATCTATTAAGTTCCTTCCTATCTACTAAGGACGAGAGCTTAAAGGCTCAAGGTCCCCTTTACAATACAAGTGCGCTTCTTTATGAATGACTTCATTAAAGAGCGGTGCAACAACTCCCAAGTACCTCAAAATGTGTGCTGGCGCTGCCCAGCCGTTTCCTCTCGATGCGCTGGCTCGCATGATGAGTGAGCGATGCTCCTGCATCATAAAATCATCCCCATTAATCAAATTGATTCCTCTACAAATTAAATCGGCCCCAATTCAATGAAATCGAACCATCCAAGATAACCGTTGAGCAGTATGGTAGTTGTTTGGGTTAACTAGTGAACTTTGGGACAAAAGGAACAGTCATGGGATCAACTAGAACATTGAAGGTTGGCATTCCAACATAGCCATTGAGCATCATTTATCCAAGTCATTGCCTCTTAGAGATAATTTTCCCCTAGTGGGAACAATCTATTGTAAAATTGCTTTTCATTGAAAATGAGCCAGCCTCTAACCATTTTGGATGATAAGTCAAACAATTATTTTTAATTGGAAGATGGAAAGTAGCCATTGCAAACAAAGTCTATAAAAATATAGTTCATCTATCCAATTAAGTGGTTGGAAATTTGTGATATCATAATGCCATATTATTGAAATTTTATTTGCTAGCACATTGTTAGTTGATTCTTCTATGCTTCTCTTTCTTTTTTAAGGGGTGATTGTGATTGATAAAATATTGGTCATGATTGTTTCATTTTCAATATCAAGTGGATCGATCCATTTAGGGGTTACATAACCATGTGTAATAAGGGATTTTGGACTCCTCGTCACATCATCTTCTTTTATTGGTGTCTAGTGGTTCAAACCTTAAGAGTGGACAAACTCTTTTTGGGAGTATCTTCACCTATGGAAATATCTCACTTGAATCAAATTTGATCCATTGGCTGGAAACCATTCCTATTGGGAGATTTCTTAGCAAGATTCAAGAGTGATTTAACTATTCTAGACACGAATTAGGGGCAATTAGTATTTCCGAATCCAAACTCAATTTCTCATCCACATACCAAAGATGACTTAGGAGGGGTTGTGATTGTAATCCTCCGTGTTAGAGGTAAGAGAAAAAGGAAATGTAAGCCTCACATTCTTCAACCAAAATATTTGAAAATTTTCCAAAATCTCTTTCATTTTCTGTTTTATAAAACCATAAAAATACAAAATATTTTACCCTAGCTTGCATTAAAATTTACATATTTCTAGCTAGTAGATCTTGGGGATTTTTCCATAGAGTATTCATCTTTACCCCAAGATAATATACCCTTTGGTTTTCTATGATACATTGTATATTTCACAAGGGTAGTTTGAGGAATTGTGTAGATCTACACATTGTAAAAACACAAGATACATCATATCTACCAAGTTCCTCCCTCATACAAGGATTCCAAGTGAGTATATAACTCAAGAAACCCATGTATTATTTCCATATTTGTTTTCCAAGGTGATATCATTTTTGGGGGGAATATATCAATGAATTTCCATCCAAATCAAAGCAATTTGTTGGCTGAAATATTTTATGGGTTTTGACCCTAGAGGGATTTGAACCCCAAATCTACAATGTGATTTCTAGATTTCTGGAAATTATAAATTTGTTGCAGATCCAAAGCTATGGGTATAAGAAATCATCAATACCTTTCTTCCCTAGCTTCTTAGCCTACATATCTAGTGATCCAAGGTGCTTATCACTTGTGGGAGGCCTCCAAAAGGAAATGTTTCTTGCTATTGCGTGCTCTATTTACATATTTTATAGATATGAAACTTAGGACAATGGAGAATAAGTTAATAATAGCCACATTACCAGGAAGAATAACAAGGATTTGATATGAGAAATTGGTAAGGTCTTTTCACCGCTCTTTTTCACTATTTAATTGCTTTATCTCACACCTTTAGAGTGGGGTTTGTATGTTAATATACATTATTTAGGTTTGCTATATATCACTACATATCAACTATATTAATTAATTAAATCCTACCTTCATCTCATTATTGTTTAAGGAACTGGTCTATTTAATTTTAAGTGAATTTGATGTGTTAGGGAAGCCTCCCAAAGTCCTTTAGCATAGGAGTTGGCTTGAAAAGGGAAGGACTTGTGTCACGGTGACATTGGAAAATTTTCCTATGTGGTACCACATTAGCACCGGGAGGGACCTTGACGAGGTCGCTCATTTGGTTGGTAACAGGACCAAAATGCACTCTTCTTATTCGAATTTATTTAACCCATTTTGGAGGTTGTATTTGGCTAAGAGTGGATGTGTGGCTATGACCTATTAATACTATTATGCATGGAACATTCACACACCAAGATATTTTTCCACTAGAATTAGACATACAAATGTTTTATGGATATAGAGTTGTTCTGAAATAAAATCAAATATTAATTTAATTCATTCAACAAAATAACCATAATTTAAATAATCTAATGCATTCATTATAGATTAATTTAATTAACTCTAAAATGATTGTCAATTTTTCACATGCAACTCTATGTGACTAGTTTCATATCTGAAAATTTCTTCCAATTGATTTAAATATCACTGAACAACTTTACACTGAAATTATTGACTGAAAACATATGCAGTGGAAACAACAAGATCAAGGATGGATCATAAATACACAAGAGACACAATAATTATGTTTTGTAATCTTGTTAACATTAGAAATCCTAGGGTATTTTAGTGAACTTTGCACCTCAAGATTCCTCTAACAAAATTTAGGGTTTCTGCACGTGTTTCAATGGCCTCGGGATCGCCCCCCCCAACCCCCATAGCTGCTAGATCTAGCAGTGTTCTAGACGCTCATCTCTTCGTACACCAAATCTTCTAAAGGAGCACAAACCTCCCGATTCGTGAAAATAATAGAAGAAATTCCAAAGGTAGCGGACCACGCCACCTCGTCAAGACCCTTCACCTTACGTTTGGCTGAAAACGGATTAATAGGACAGTTTACAGGACTCTGGCCGTCCCCCAAAGCAATGGCGTTGTGGTTGGATTTGAATTGGAGAAAAACAATCAAAGGTCAGCTCTCAACAACTTTCTGTGGAAAGGGATTTTACATCTTCCTATTTGAAAACAAAGCCGATCGAGCCCTAATATTCTGAAATGGACCATACTTCATGGGAACCAGAGGAATGTATCTGAACAAATGGACTCCAGATTTCAATCCAAAGAATGATATCCCCTCTGTGGTGCCAGTCTGGGTTAGACTTCCCTTTCTACCCCTTCATTGCTGGAATGATGAAACAATTAAAAATATAGGCAATGCTCTAGGAAGGTTTATCGATCGGGTTGAACCATGAGACGAGCTCCAATCCTGTGCAAGGATAGGCGTTGAAGTGGATATGGAAAAGGGGTTTCCAAAAGAAATACAACTAATATTGGATGGCTGGACATACATCCAAATGGTGGACTATGAACAACTCCCTTTCAAATGAAAATATTGCCATGAATATGGTCATTTCGCTAAAAACTGCCCCAAGGCATCCCAGGAGAACCCAGAAAATAAGACCTCCGAGCAGTGGCAACAAGCAAAGCAGAAAAGGTTGGTGAACAAACAGGGGAACCCTCAATCGGAATGAAAAAGCACCACTGGTCCCCCATCACCCAGTAAAGGGAAGGCCACAATACAGATCGAGGATGAAGGTGAGAGCAGCAAGAACAAATTCGACCCCCTGGACACCCAGGATCCAAAACCAATAGGAAATAAGGAACAAACGTAAGAAAACTCCCAGGATCTGGATGGAATCGTTGAGATCTAGTTAGAATATCCAGACCCTCGTCCCCTAGTCATTCATCAAGAGCAAGAAGAAGAGAGTCAAAAAGAATCTGGAGAAGAAATGGAAATAGAGATACAAAAATTTGTTCCAATCAAAAAAGCAGAAAGGAAAACAAATAAAGCCAAAAGAGAGAAAGTGACCACTCAGGATAAATATTTAGGAACTCAACCAACGCTGGAAGAAATCCTCAAAAAAAACGAAAAAAATGGGAAGGCTAAGCCAAACAAAGGATAGTCTCATCCCTCGAAAGGAGGGGCCAAACATAACAGTAAGTAATGAAAGTTGTCTCCTGGAATTTTAGAGGATTGGGCCAAACGGAAAAAAAAAATCAATGGGAAAGTTAATAAGAACTGAAAAACTCCAAATCCTACTAATCCAGGAGACGAAAATCTAGGGCGAAGATGCCCTCAGAGAAATAAAACAAATCTGGAATCCCAGCAGTGGAGTGGCATTAAGAGTAAGAGGAGCATCAGGAGGGATATGCACAGTATGGAATGCTCAAATCTTCAAATAGGAACAAAGAGTCGATTCAAATCACTGGATGATGGTCAAGATAAAGCATCTCCAAATAGGTATCATCTATCCTATCTACAATGTTTATATGCCAAATAATATAAAGGAAAAAAAAGATTGTTGGGAAACTCTTATGAACTTAAAAAAGGTAGAAGCTCAAGAAAATTGTATAATAGTTGGAGACTTCAATACAACCCTGCATCAAGGGGAGAAAAAGGGTGGTTCTGTTGTAAGAGACAAGTTCAGAGAAAATATGGAAGATCTGATATCAGAACTTGATCTCTTTGATGTCAAACCCTCCAAAGGAAAATACACTTGGAACAACAAAAGAACTGGAGTGGGGCACATAGCTACAAAACTGGATCGCTTCCTCATACACAACCCCCATTTGTTTCATCCGATCAACATCACTTCCCACATTATCCCTTGGGGCATCTCAGACCATCGTCCCATAGCACTCACTTTTTCAAAAACTGAAAACCTTGGACCCATCCCTTTCAAATTCAATCCTCTCTAGATAGACTCCCCGACCTTTCTTCCCCTTGTCTCCTCAACCTGGTCTGCCTGGTTAAATGGTACCCCGGTGTATATTTGGGAACAAAAACTAAAGAAAATGAAACAAGCCTTAAAGGACTGGGCCAAAGTTGCATTCCTTAGTACCAAGGAAGAATTGCAGCGACACAAACAAAATTTAGAAGAAATAAGTCTGGAGATAGAAGCTAAGGAAGTACAACCTGATCATCTAGAGAAAGAGAAAACATGCTTTCAGAAGTATGTAAAGGCACTCCACAACGAATAAAGGGAATGGAAGCTAAAGTCAAGAGCAGTTTGGCTCAAAGCAGAGGACAAAAACATCGCCTTTTTCCATAAACAAGCCAAAGCAAGACAACATAGAAACACAATAGATGAAATCAAAAAAGACACGAGGGAAATAATCACCTCCTTTGAAGAGATAAAAACTGAAGCTTCCTCCCACATCAAGGTACTCTATACTCAATATGGTGAGGATTACAAAGCCCAAGGGGAAAATTTTATGGAAACAACCCCCCACCTAATAATAGACCAGGACAATCAGAATCTTTTAAAGAAAGTCACATAAGAGGAAGTTAAAGAAGTTGTCTTCCACTTCGATCTCGACAAAGCACCTAGGCCGGATGGGTTCACACTTCACTTCTACAGACACTGCTGGGAAATTATAAAAAAAGATCTAATATGAATGATTAGATATTTCCACTCAAATTGCAAGATAGGGGGAGCCACAAATTCCTCCTTCCTAGCGTTGATCCCCAAGGTAAAAAATGAAAACACTTTGGACCGATATCATCCCATCTCCCTATGTAATACCTCTTACAAAATCCTTGCCAAAATTACCGCCTCCAGGCTTAAGCACCTTCTCCCAAAAATTATCCTCCCCAATCAAGGGGGCTTCGTTTCTGATAGACAAATTTGGGATAACATAATCCTAGTCCAGGAAGCAATTCATACCAGCGTGACAAACAAAGAAAAAGGCATGATAATTAAAATAGACATGGAAAATGCCTTTGACAGAGTCAAGCATGATTTTCTTTATGAAGTGCTTAGCAAGTTCAACATTCAAAGCACCTTCATCTGATGGATCAAAGCCTATATTTCGACCCCTTGGATAGCTCCTTTAATCAATGGTTTCCCAACCCCATTTTTTCAAGCTACTCGAGGGCTCAGGCAAGGTTTCCCTCTGTCCCCAATACTGTATGTGATAATGGAAGAAACCCTCAACAGAAGGATGGAACAAGAAAGGATCACTAAAACTATTCTTGGGCTCAAAATTGCAAGGGGTGTCAAAAGAATAAACAACTCGCAATTTGCATATGATACCCTTCTCCTTGGAGGAGCCTCACATGTAATGGCCCAAATATTTAAAATCATCCTGGATCAATATGAACAGGTCTCGGGAGGACTCATAAATAAGCATAAGAGTCAAATCTATGCTTGGAATGTAAAAGCGAGCACTATGGCAAGAATCACACAAACTCTCCATTTCCCCTTCACCACAGAATGGAGATACTTCAAGTATTTGGGCACACCAATAAGCCTCAAGGCATTACCGGGGGAGGCTTGGCAAAGCATCCTTCAAAAAATAAAGGACCAATTTGAAATCTGGGGAGATTCTTGGTTAAACCCCGTGGGTGGAGTGGTACTAATAAAAGAAGTCATCTCTTCCATCCCAATTTTCCAATTCTCAACCCTTTATGCCCCAACCGGAATAAAAAAAGAATTGGCCAAACTCACAAGAAAATTCTTATGGCAAGGAGGCAAAAACAATGAGAAAAAGTTCCACATGGTAAAGTGTACAATCACTAGTGCTCCCAAAGAAAATGGGGGGCTAGGGATAAGAGACCCTAAAAATCTCAATCTAGCATTAGGAGCAAAGTTAATTTGGAGAATCATCACAGGTTGTAAGGAATGGTGGAAGAAATCAATATGCAACAAATATATGATCACAAACAGGAAAAGGTGTGTTGAAGGAGCAGATATTGGTAAAGTTGGTTCATCAATTTGGAAGTTAATCCGTGCGTCTATAACTCTAATACAAACTCGGCTAAATTGGGACCCTGGAAATGGAAAAAAAAATAAAGATTTGGGAGGAAAGCTACTCTGAAAGTGGGACTCTATCAAAAATCCCTACTTTAACCCAGCTCAAGCAATGGTTAACAATGACAGGAAAACACACCCTCTTTGACATATCATGCTAGCACTCAGATGGAAGCTGGGATAGTTGGAATTTGGGGGAAGTTCCCCCTCAATTGATAGAAGAAGCCAACCATCTCCTTCAAAAAATATCAGGCTTTGCACCAATTCATCTAAGTAAGCAATATGATAGAAGTTGGGGGAAAGAGGGATACATAGTAAAATTAGGATACAAGCAACTCCTTGAAGAAAGTGGAATTCCACCCAAATCGGCTATCTGGAAAGAAATATGGAACTCAAACAACCTCCCAAAAATCAATAATTTTTGTTGGCATCTAGCCCACAATAAAATTTTAACAGGGGAAAATCTAATCAAAAGGGGTTTTTTGGGACCGTTTAGATGTGCATTGTGCAATAGTAGCCCGAAAAGCTCATATCACCTGTTTCTACATTGTAGTTTCACAAAACAGGTGATGAATAGTGTGTACAAGGAATTAACCTCTTTTGTGGCTAAGCCAACAAATACCAGAATTCTTATAGGCAAATGGGCGAAATAGTATAAAGGAAAGTTACAGGGGAAACAGGATTTCAACAAAGTTTGGAAGGCTTCCATCAAATTCGTCTGTTGGCAAATATGGCTAGCAAGAAACAAAAGAATCTTCAAAGAAAAAATCATCCCTCCTCAAGCAGTTGCATCAAACATCATTTCTCAACTCAGTGAGTTCTTGTCATGCAAAAAGAAACTCACCATGGAAGTAGATTCGATGAGAACAGAGGAAGCAACATGGATAAATAAGTTCAATCTCCATGACCTTACTAGTTCTGATAAGATAAAAAAAGTACCATGCTGGGAGCTTTAGTATAATACACATGAGTTCACCATCTAGTTAAGAACACAAAAAAATCATGTGCTTAGTTTTGATGGCGCATCCAAAGGGAACCCAGGAGAGGCATGTGCGAGAGGGGTTCTCACTAGCCCTAGAGGTATAATGATGGATACGTATTCTTGGAACCTAGGCTTAAACACGAATAATGTGGCAGAGACATATGCACTCCTTAAAGGCATACAAATCACAAAAGGTTGCCATATAAAGAAATTGACTGTCATAGGAGATTCCAAATTAATCATCATTTATCTCGTCCAGAACAACAATCCAAAGAATTCTATACTTAAAAGAATCATAGAAATAATCATAAACACCATAAAACAAATGAACATCTACTTCTACCACACCCATCGTGTCAACAACGGGAAAGTTGATGATCGGGAAAACAAGGAAATCGGAAAAGGTAATGGAAATTTGGAAATCAATGGAAGGTCCACACTTCTTGTCCCCCCGTAATCTTTTGATACAGCTCATGCAAAGAGGACGCAAGAACCATGCACTCCAACACAACAATCAACATGGGATAGCCCCTGAAAATCATGGGAAGAGAGGGTACAAAGGCAAATCCAAAAACAACGTCCATGGCACTTGGATTAAGACAGATTTGGCTCACATACAAAGTAATGGGAAAATCGCTCGTGGGAACATGTCAGCGAGATCATCAACACTGAGTGATCCCTGCATTCACTCATCAAATATGCTCATGCAACTGATCAGGGACAAGATAGAAATGATAATCCAGGGCGTGTGGAACATAATTTGGCAGCACCAAAAGCCACAGAACAGTGGCCTTGCACGAGCTAGGAAGGATGCCACATGGGAATGACAGCAAAAACAAAGCCTGATTCGTTATTTAGTAACATATAGAAGGCAAAGCATAGCATTCAATTTGGCTTGGTACAGGAATCACTCCATCCCTTCTATTCAGGGAATTCCATACAGGCAAACAGGTAAAGACTCAGAGCGAGCCACCTCTCAGGTTTTTGGGATGTTCATAGGAAGAAAAGAATATTGTAGCAAGGGAAGCCATCGACTGCGAATAGCCCAGAGTAACAGGACAAAGAGGCACTCCACGTTGAGCTTACAACATCATCAAGGAACAAGAAGGGTCAGTGTAGCAAACAAGACTTATATCTTTTAGCTAGTCACCAAAGTCACGATAAGAATGGATCATCGTTGAACCCAGGAAGAACGAGAGGAGGAAATGATGGGATATAACTTCCTCACCACCCAATACCTGGCGATGCGCCTAGACTCCCACAACGCCACCCTGAATTTCACCCTGGAAACACTCTCAAATCATCATGCATTGATCAATCAACTACAGGACAAAGTGGACTTTCTAAGAAGCCAAGGGGGAAAATTAGAGAAAGAAAAAGGAAACAGAGTCCAGGAGGTGGAAGGACAAAGAATCATCTTTGAAGGCGACGAAGGGGAGAATAGAGCAGCCCTGACCCTTCCTGATCTGAACATCCCATTGGAGCAGCATAATGAAGACAATCCACAACC
Organism: Picea engelmannii; assembly: GCA_009831015.1. Lineage (NCBI taxonomy): Eukaryota > Viridiplantae > Streptophyta > Pinopsida > Pinales > Pinaceae > Picea > Picea engelmannii. The sequence goes on along the minus strand of ML777461.1, from coordinate 369,653 downwards.
TACAACAGAGAAAATGAAGGAGTAAGCAAGGTTTCTAGTAAATTTTTTTATCTAGTGAAAAGCCATGGTGTAGGCTGCAAGCAATAGCTAGACTAGCAAGTCCTAATTAAATAATTAGTCACATTTTCTGGGGAACAAGTTTTAGTAGATCAATATTGTAATCAAGATAATGGGTCCTTGAATCTGGTCTCACCCCCCTTTTTTGTACACTAGCGACCTCGGTCGCACCTTATATATATAAATCCTATTTCTGTTTTTGTAAAAAAAAACATTGGAAATCCTAAGGGAAAAACTAGCCCCCCCAGCCAATACAATATCACCAAAAAATATGAGGACAACCTTATCATCAAAAGTCACCAAAACTAAGAACGCCATTGTTATCCAATACACAAATAAGAAAACCAAACCTGAGTAATATCCCTGATAATCTCCTTTGCACACAAATCGTTTGTAGACCACATGTATGGCCTGCTGACATCACCTGTCATCCTGTATAGATTTGTACCTTCCCAGAAAAATAGATACACAATTCACGAACTAGAAACCTGTATACATACACTATTTTCTCTCCTGCAAATCGTGTACACCCTATACACGATCCGTTCATATGAAATATGCGTATATATGTGCTTCATCCTCATGCAAACTACGTATGGTACGAAAAAATCACTCCACATGTACGAACTTCTTCGATTTTATCTCTTGGGCCAGATTCACCACCTTGCAGACTTCCCCTGTTATAATTTATAGTAATAATGAGAGGGGGGATGAATCAATGTTATATAATATTTCAACTTTTCTTTCCTTTTAAAAAAATGATATTATTTAGAAGTGCTTACTTAGATATAAATACATGTAGAACATAAAATACAACACAGAAAACACATTACACCGGAATTTTTACATGGAAACCCAATGCGGGAGAAAACCACAGAACATATTTCTTTATGTTCTTCTGCAAGCACCAACTTACAATTTACAATTATTCATCTTGACATACACCCACCTGTCACAAATGAGGACACTAATCTTCTCAAGAACCAACCTATCGCAGATAATGAGGACACTAATCCTCTTAGGCACCAACCTGTCATAGATAATGAGGACACCAATCCTATCAGGCACCAACCTATCATAGTTAATGAGGACACCAATCCTCTGTGAGATTAAACTTACCCTAGCACCACCCTGCCACCTTGAATTTAGTTTAAAAATGTTCTTATATAATTAGACCTATCTCTCCATTAATATGATAGTTTCGTTGAACAATTGCATGTCCTTTTTCTTCTCTTTTCATCCATGCAAAAATTGAACAGAGTGCATCCTTATTTATAGTGTTTTTTCCTAAGTTCCCCTTCTTGTATGTGGATGCATAACAATTACATCGTGGAAAATTTTTGACCAGATCAAACTTCTTTCAGTTACACTTATGTCTAAATAAAGTATGTGTACACATCAAAGTTACATTGTGTACATATGTTTACCAAATCAAAGTCCAGTTAGTTATATGTGGACAAAATTATGTTCCAAAATTTTTGACTAACTCAAATGGAACAAATATTTCTTGTTTTACCAAATCATCCATTGTCACAGTAATTCACATTTTGATTTACAAATCATCTACTGCACGGATAGAATAAAATCATCTTGTCACAGTCCACTCTGTCACTCATCGCTTTGATCAAGGCATCCTGCGATCTTTTCACATCCGTTGTTGCGCTGCAGCACAAACCTTTGTTGATTCACTCTGCAATCAAGGACAAGGGAATTTGTCGCATTCTACTTTACTAGCTTGTAGGTCATCCTTCTGTTCTATGCGCACTCCTGGAAGAATCAAAGATTTCTATGATTTTTTTTACGTCATTGATCCTTGTGTCCTTCAATCCTTCTACACACTTATGTTTTAAACCTTTCACGATTTATTCTAGGATTTATGTTTCATATGGATCTGTGATAATATAGTAGAAAGAATCCTTATGTGCGCTTCCTCTACCTATGTAGAAATAACCCTACCATGCACTTACTCTTCCTGTGTGCCAACTTTGCGCCATCCTATCTCTACGCCATGTTGACATAAATTACAACATATGCTCAACAAAATCCCCCTTTGTCATCGATGGAAACTCTATTTTTTATATTCTCCCCCTGTTAGTGTGGTCCTATGGAATTCAATCCCATTTTTTGTATGCTCCTCTTTGTCACAACTCTATTTTTCTCCCCCTTTGGCATAAATGGAAAATGGATCTCCCTACTGACTGTGTACATCATGGGAGAGTCTCCCCCTGTCTTAATGTTTTATTTATGATTTCTTAGATTCTTGTGTTTCTCCCCCTAAGGATGAACATGTATTTTAGTAGCCTCCAATCTTTCATGGAGGTTATGCAACTTAGTGAGTAGTGGGAAGCACTCCCAACTTCTCTCTGAGGTAATCAAATGAGTCCCTAGGTAATGGATTGGTAAATATATCTGTGACATTTTCTTTGTAAGGAACATATTCTAATTTAAACACCTGATCATGAACATGTTCTCTAAGAAAGTGATACTCGATGTGTATATGCTTAGTTTTAGAGTGTTGAACAAGATTTTTAGAGAGATTAATAGCACATGTATTGTCACACAAATAGAAATAGGCTGATCAAAAGGAACTTGAATAACCTTGAGATTGTTCTTTATCCAAAAAACTTGCATACATTAGGGTGTTGCAACTATATACCCTACTTCAACTATAGAGATGGAAATGGAAGTTTTTTTTCTTGTTGATCCAGGATACTAAACAATTGCCAAGGAAGAATGTGCCTCCACTAGGGAGTTTTATATCATCAATACTTCCTACACAATTTGGATCTATATAAGATTTGAGAATGAGTTATGTGGTTTTTTAATACCACAATCCATAATCAATAGTGCCTTGCAAGTACCTGAATATTCTTTTGAATACAAGAACATGAGTTTCCCTAGGATTGGAATGAAACCTTCCTACCAAACCAACGAATTGCATGATGCCATACATTGAAGATGTGAGATAAGGTAAAGTGACTATCATGGACCTGTACATGGTTTGATTTATAATTGGATCATCATCATCTTTGCTGATTTTGCAATTGGTATTCATGGTAGTACTTATTGGTGCACAGTTTTCTATGCCAAACTTCTTCAATATTTTCTTGAGATATTTTCTCTAGGAAATAAAAATTATGATTGATGAATTTGTAAGCCAAGAAAGAAGGATATTTCTCCTAACATGGGAATCTCAAACTCTTGTTGCATTGCAATTGCAAACTTCTTACTCATTAGTTCAATGTTACTACCAAAAATAATATCATCAATATATACTACAATAATTAACAGGTCATTACCTTCATCCTTGGTGTATAAGTTGCTATCAATTTTTCCCTTTTTAAAATCTTGCTGGTGCAGATACCTGTAGAGTATGTAATACCAAGATCTTGGAGATTTTTTTAGCCCATATAGGGATTTATTTAAATGACAGACATAATCCGTTTTGTCAGTTAGAAGAAAACCTTTAGGTTGCTCCACATAAACCTCTTCCTCAAGGTCACCATTCAAAAATTATGATTTGAAATCCATCTCATAGACTTTGAATTTTTTGTAGCATGCAAAATCCAAAAACATCATGATAGCTTCAATTCTTGCAACAAGGGAAAATGTTTCTTCAAATTCCACTCCTTCGACTTGAGCATACCCTTTGCATACCAATCTAGTCTTGTTTATAACTGTTTGTCCATCTTCATTTAACTTGTTTCTGTATACCCATTTAATTCCAATTACATTCTTGTCATTTGGTCTTGGTACAAGATCTCATGTCTTTTTTTTTATCTATTTGGTCTAGTTATTCATTCATAGATTTGACCCAATGGTCATCTTGACTTGCTTGTGCAACGTTTTGGGGCTTGCTTATGCCAGATAATAGTGGAAAATTTGCAGAGTTAGATGTATTTACAAGTTTTCTTCTGTTTTGTACACTTGATTCCTTGTTCCCAAGAATCTAACTATATGGATGATGTTTTTGAACATACCTTGATGGGGTCTTTGGTTGGGGTGTCTCCATTCTCTCTTCTTCCTCGAAATCCTATTTTTCTTGGTATTCATTCATTCCATCATCTTGTAGATAATTTATGATTGGTTAATAAAATGAATCATTGTAGTGTTGATGTCTCATTGGATGAAATGGTCCCTCATCTACTTTTATGTCTATTCTCTCAATTATTTTATGGAGTCTTTTGTTGTAGAACTTGTTTCCTTTACTTTTGGAGGAGTATCCTAACAAGATACCTTCATCAACTCTAGAATCAAAGTTACCTAAGTTTTCTTCATTTCGTTTGATGTAGCATTTACTTCCAAATATTTTGAAGTGCTTTATTGATGCACGTCTACCATGCCATAGCTCATAAGGATTTTTATCACTTTTTACTCTTATGTGCGCTTTATTAAGAATGTTAACACTAGTTTGAACAAATTCTCCTCAAAAGGTTTTAGGTACTTCATATTCATCAAGCATGGACCTGGCCATTTCTTGAACTGTTATGCTCATCCTTTCTACTACTCCATTATGTTGAGGGGTTCTGGCAATAGCAAACTGTTCTTGATCCCATGCTTTTCACAATAACTTTTGAATACATCATATGTGAATTATCCTCCTTTGTCTAACCTTAGGCACTTTATTTTTAATTCCATTTCATTTTCAACCTATGCTTTGAATATTTTAAATTTTTCAAAAGCCTTATATTTATGCTTCAACAAACCAACCCAAGTCATTCTAGTATAGTCATCAATCAAAAAAATAAAACACCTTTCACCTCGAGGTGATTGTGTACTAGTGGGGCCACAAAGATATGTATGAATCAATTCAAGAGGTCAATTGGTGGAGTGTTCTTTGGGCTTGAATTGAATTCTTGTATGTTTTCCAAATTTACATGACTTGCATACAATATTCTCAAGTTTGGAATTTTTAGGCATATTTTGTACAACATCCTTTCTTCCCAGCTTAAAAAGATGATCAAAACTAAGATGACCTAGCCTTTTGTGCCAAATAAAGCTATCATCAATTTTACCAATACAACATTTTTATTTTCCTTCTTCTAGAGCATACACATTCCCTGAAGTTGTAATTGCCTTTACAATAGTCTTCCTTGTATTTGCATCCATTACTTTAGAGCCTTTTGAATGAAAGATAACATTGTGTCCTTGGTCACACATTTGACTTACACTCAACAAGTTATGTTTTAGACCATCTACATACAACACATTTTTTTCTCTGGCCTTTCCTTCTTATCTTCATGTAGTACAACAATTCCTTTTCCTCTAATTCTAGTTGGAGCATTGCTTCCAAAGGTAACATTACCACCTTTTTCTTCAGTTAGGAATTAAAACTTACTCTTGTCTTTTGTCATGTGCTTGGAGTAGCCACTGTCAATATACCATTGATTTTCTTGATTTTTGGAATATAGAGACAATCCACAATTTTCTTGGTTTTTATTTTTCTTCCTCCAAAACCTTGGTAAAATGTTATTTTCTATCTTGCTTATGAATAGACAACATCTTTCTTTTGCAATCACTTTCCTAGTGTCCAAAATTGTTGCATATGTGGAATTCGAGGTCATTTAGTAGAGGAGAGAAGGAATTATTGAAAGAATTTTGATACATAGCCATTCAAGGTTTATTGAATCTCATTCCTATATTTTTGTTATGTTTAAAAGTACAACAACTCACAGCATTATGTCCGAATTTACCACAAGAGAAATAATATCCATAGAAAAAATTTGGATGCCTTGGAATGAAAAACTTACGTGTGGGAATGTTTCATTGTATTCCATCTTGATAAGATTCAGGAACCTGTTGCTTCCTTACTTCATAGTTGGGTTGGTCCATTTTTTACTACTTCTTCTTATCATCTTTCAACTTGTTAAGATGACCCTTGAAAACATTTTCATAACTTGTAGGTTTCTGACTAGTTGTCATGATGGTGCTTGATTCTTCTTTGAAAATTTTCATACTTTCCTTATATCCTAACCTTGTCTTGTCATCTAGTGATCTCTGGTTGTTGAGAATTTTATCTAGAGTTTCATATCCTTTTATGAATTTTGTTTGAGTCTTGGATTTGTCTAGATCCTTTCTCAAGGAAACTATTTTTGTTTCTAGTTTTTCACAGATGTTCTCTTTTTCTTTTATCTAATTCATAAATATTTATTCTCTTCTTTTGGATTCTTCTAGATGGATTTTTAAAATGACTATATCTTCACTGATATCTTTGTATTTTTATTCATAAAACTATAATTATTCTTTTCTTAGTCTATTATTTTTCTTGAGTAAGATATTTATTCCAAAGAACTAGTAAGTTCTCCTTCCATGTTTACTACAACTTCACACTCTTCTGTTTATGATTTTTCTTGATCAGATTTGTGTTATTCCATATCCATGAGAATTTTTTAATCTATATTTGTATTTGTCTCATATTCTTCTTCTGCAGTTTCTAAAGAGCTGATGCTATCTTCTTTTGAATAAAAAATGTTCCTTTTATAAGAATTTTTCTCCTTAGGTTCATCCTTTCCTTTTCTTTCATTGATGTTGTTTTGTTTGAAAGGAAATTTAGATGAAAAATGACCAAATTTACCACAATGAAATCATTTGAATGGTAACATACCTTTATGTTTTCCAGAGCCCCTCTTCAGTTTCCTTAAAAAATTATCTTCTTCTTCTAAGAAGTGTTCTGATGGATCATGATCTTGAGATGTTGGTGTTTGGACCGATACCTTAAAGACTATGCCTTTTATTCTGGTTGTTTTTTCCTCATCCTCATCTCATAAGAAGTTAGAATTCCATGGAGCCTATCCATAGTCAGCTTATCTAGTTCATGCATTCATTCTATATTAGAAACATTTGCATCAATTCTTGAGGGAAGAGATCTCGAAATATTTTTAACTACTACATCTTCTTCAATCTTCTCACTCAGCCCTTTCATAATGTTTACAATATCATCTACTCTAAGAAAGAATCCTGCAACATTTTCATCTTCACTCATTCTTAAGCTTTCAAATTGAATTCTTAAATCTTGGAGTTTTGATCAGGGGATCAAATTTTGCTCAAAAATTCAAAGTGCTTGGAATCGCTTCAAATCAAACGAGAGCGTAGACCTCGTCGTTGCGAACCCAACGCAACTCGTTTCGTCTCAAACAGACGTTAGGAGCGAGAGATATAGCGATCTATTCGAATCGTCAAATAGGCAAAAAAAGGATGTTGACTGTGCAGTCCGTACAGGATGACGTGGCAGAGACCGTAAGACCGTACGCTGATGTGGCATGTGATGATGTGGTAGTTTTTGATTGGTAGATGTGGTTGAATTGTGATGTGACATGTGGCATCATTTTTGGTCAATGGTATGGTGCCACGTGGCCCAGTCATGGGCTGCCACGTGGCACCCCGTTATTGGCTATTGGTTGTTGTTTAAAATTGTATGGGGTCCGTGGGGGTCGAACCCTGGACCTCCCCTCTGGCTACATGCTTTGGTAGAGTGTGGGCTACCACTAGCCCACACGGTGTTCCTTATTAACCATATGATTTTAAAAATATTTCAATTTGAATTATGTTGCAAACGGCGGGGGGGTTGGGCCGGGGCTTAGCCCCGACCCACAGTTCTATGCTTTAATACATATGACCATTACTTGTGCAGGAGTTGTGTTACAAACGGGGTCCAGCCCCCGGTCACATTTATGCTACATACAACCATACCTCCGTTAGTGCGCAAGCGGGGTTATTCAAATGTTTAAGCCCGTGGTTATGTGTGTGATCGCATGCGACCACAATAGAGAGCGCGGGGGTTTGAAACGGTTGATTTTTGTTTGGTAGCCCGAGTTCATATCGTGGACCCATGTGCCCGAGAGCTAGGCGGTTAGGGGTTGGCGCGCCCATAATCGTCCTATAGTTCACATCATTGGCGCGGTTGCGCTTAGTGCTGGGTTTTTACGCCTTAAATGGCGTGTGTGCTAGGTTGAAGGAGCAAGGGTGTGATTTGTAGATGTAGAGACAGCAAGCTTGAAGAGGGGACTTCCAGGAAGCCTAACTTCTTCATTTTTTGGCCAAATGAGGTGCCGAAAAAGCCCAGTTAGGGGTTTTTGGACGTTTTGAAGCCATTGGAGCAGTCTATTTGACAGTTTGAGCATTGTAAAGCACATTTTTTAGCACTTTGAGCAAATAATATAAATGATCCATTGGAAGTTGGACCAGGAGATGTAGCCCAAGAGAGGGGTGAACTCCTTTATCATTTGCTGTGTTATGTGTTTTCTATTCATTGTTTATGTTGTTGTTTATATGCATCTTGAATGAGTAATCCTTTAAATAATGTGTCGCAAAGTTGATCCATTTTCTTTTAACACATAAAATTCACTTGCAAATAATTTCAAGGATACAAGTCTTCTTCATTTTTAGATCAAGTTGGTATCAGAGCATAGGTTTTTGAAGCTTGATTATTTGCAAGTGTGTTGTTTTCTGATGCTCACAAGGTTGAAACTCACAAGAGGAGAAGGTCAACTTGTGGAGCCAAGTTCTCGTCCTTCAAGGAGGAAGCATATACAATCACCGCAAGTTTCAACGAGGCATTCACCAAGTATGGCTCATGAAGAGAGTCATGAACGTGTTCCTGCAGAAGATGAAGATCTCATAAAGGCTATCATGGAGATGAGAGAGATGATGAAGATCTTGATGGAAAGGAATGCATTGTTGCAAGGTGAAGGCTCCAACCCTTCAAATCATAAGGGAGACAGTGGTGACAAAACTCCAAATGGAAATGGAGGGAATGGTGCTTCTCCACCACCCTCTCCTCCATCTTCTTCTTCTTCTTCTACCAGTTCAAGACCTCTTCCGAATTCTCCAAAGGGACATGGTAAAACTCCGTCACAAATTCCTTCATTAAAGCTTGATATTAAATTCGATTTGCCAATATACAATGGAGAAGTTAATGCTGAGAAATTAGATAATTGGATACTTCAGATTGAGGTATATTGTAGAATACAAAAAATTCAAGATGATGAAACTAAGATTCAGCTTGCTTCATTAAGATTGGATAGTGCAACACTCATTTGGTGGGAATCCAAGACTCAGGAGGACATGAAAAAGCATGGTAAAATTTTACTCTCTTGGAATGATTTTATTGTTGCAATTAAAAAACAATTTTATCCATTGGCATA